>JACXGM010023615.1:0-16104 GCA_016801145.1 Umbra pygmaea
GCAGAGACGTCGTCGGGAGGCAGGCTTGGTACACTGGAGACAGATGGTAACAGGCAAAGGCACAAAAGGGTAATCCAAAGAACAAGTAATCCAATATACAGAACCAATAGTCGAACCAGGTAATCATAGACAGAATATAGAATGCTCAGTAAGTTGACTCAAGTACAAACAATACCTCACAATGAGTGAGAGAAGCAGGTATACTTAAATACAGCCAGGAGTGTACACAGGTGTTTAGAATGTAGGTGAATGAGACCTGATTATGGGGATGCGTTATTGGGTGATTGACTGATACCAGTTTGAGAAGGTGCATTGTGGAGTGAAGAGCCTGATGATGCAACAATTATACTCTCACAAATATACCATTATACTCTCACATAGATACCATTATACTCTCACATAGATACCATTATACTCTCACATAGATACCATTATACTCTCACATAGATACCATTATATTCTCACATATATACCATTATACTCTCACATATATACCATTATACTCTCACATAGATATCATTATACTCTCACATAGATACCATTATACTCTCACATATATACCATTATACTCTCACATATATACCATTATACTCTCACAAATATACCATTATACTCTCACATAGATACCATTATACTCTCACATAGATACCATTATATTCTCACATAGATACCATTATAGTCTCACATATATACCATTATACTTTCACATATATACCATTATACTCTCACATAGATACCATTATACTCTCACATAGATACCATTATACTCTCACATAGATACCATTATACTCTCACATAGATACCATTATACTCTCACGTATATACCATTATACTCTCACATATATACCATTATACTCTCACATATATACCATTATACTCTCACATATACACTCACCTAAAGGATTATTACGGACACCATACTAATACTGTGTTTGACCCCCTTTTGCTTTCAGAACTGCCTTAATTCTATGTAGCATTGATTCAACAAGGTGCTGAAAGCATTCTTTAGAAATGTTGGCTCATATTGATAGAATAGCATCTTGCAGTTGATGGAGATTTGTGGGATGCACATCCAGGGCACGAAGCTCCCGTTCCACCAGATCCCAAAGATGCTCTGTTGGGTTGAGATCTGGTGACTCTTGGGGCCATTTTAGTACAGTGAACTCATTGTCATGTTCAAGAAACCAATTTGAAATGATTTGAGCTTTGTGACATGGTGCATTATCCTGCTGGAAGTAGCCATCAGAGGATGGGTACATGGTGGCCATAAAGGGATGGACATGGTCAGAAACAATGCTCAGGTAGGCTGTGGCATTTAAATGATGCCCAATTGCCACTAAGGGGCCAAAAGTCTGCCAAGAAAACATCCCCCAAACCATTACACCACCACCAGCCTGCACAGTGGTAACAAGGCATGATGGATCCATGTTCTCATTCTGTTTACGACAAATTATGACTCTACCATCTGAATGTCTCAACAGAAATCAAGACTCATCAGACCAGGCAACAGTTTTCCAGTCTTCAGCTGTCCAATATTGGTGTTCTCTTGCAAATTGTAGTCTCTTTTTCCTATTTGTAGTGGAGATGAGTGATACCCGGTGGGGTCTTCTGCTGTTGTAGCCCATCCGCCTCAAGGTTGTTTGTGTTGTGGCTTCAAAAATGCTTTGCTGCATACCTTGGTTGTAAAGAGTGTTTATTTCAGTCAAAGTTGCCCTTCTATCAGCTTGAAGCAGTCGACCCAGTCTCCTCTTACCTCTAGCATCAACAAGGCATTTTCACCCACAGGACTGCCGCATGCTGGATGTTTTGTCCCCTTTCACACCATTCTTTGTAAACCCTAGAAATGGTTTTGCGTGAAAATCCAAGTAACTGAGCAGATTGTGAAATACTCAGACCGGTCCGTCTGGCACCAACAACCATGCCACGCTCAAAAAATCACCTTTCTTTCCCATTCTGACATTCAGTTTGGAGTTCAGGAGATTGTCTTGACAAGGACCACACCCCTAAATGCATTGAAGCAACTGCCATGTGATTGGTTGAGTAGATAATAGCATTAATGAGAAATTGAACGGGTGTTGCTAATAATCCTTTAGGTGAGTGTAGTTCTGATGTTTGTGTAGCCATAGCAAAAATATAATACGTAGCAAAATGGAAATTAGGTTTCAGATAGGAAGGAATATACCTACAATATTCATTTAGTACTGTATTTTACTATCTATGTCAACCTAATGGCCTTAATATTTTTAATATAACTTCCCTGATAATAGAACACAACAGACATGATGTTTGCATCTGCATGGACATCAGTTGGTAATGCAATTTTTACATGCACATTTCACTGTGTAAATAATTTCGTCAGGGTGAAACGCAGTTGAGAAGCGGCATGGAAAAAGTTTAATGATATTCGGTAATTATAGTTTTTTGAGGGGTCTTCCATCTCCACCTGGCAGCTCCTCAACATTGTTTGGTTTTTAACACGCGTTACATGTGCGGTTATGCATGTTTTTTTAGGCATTAATTTTATCCACTGCAAGGTGTCCGAATACAAAGAGTACAACAATACTGCTGTATAATATGTGCTGAATATGTTATCAAATGTTGTAAGCAGAATTGACACAACCAAATGAGCCAGAGCTCAGCCCCACGTCTCTTTTTTAGAAAATAACATCATCGAGTAATGAAGGTGTTGGGGAAAATGTAATTAAGCAAAAGTGTCATTTTTGTTCAATATGTTTTGTTGTACCCATGCAAAATACTTTAATACAGTAATTAAATATTACCATCTTGTTAATGACACGCATATTCAACATGACACACATCTTCAACATTGTGTGGAAGTCTGGGACAATGCCAAAGGAGTAGCAGACTGGGGTGGTGGTTCCCCAGTTCAAAAAGAGGGACCAGAGGGTGTGTGCCAAATACAGCGGTATCACACTTCTCAGCCTCCCTGGTAAAGTCTACTCCAATGTGCTGGAAAGGAGGGTTCGGCCGATAGTCAAACCTCAGATTGAAGAGTAACATCGCAAGGATCCTTGAGTGGGGCTGGGAGTATGCCCATCCTGTCTACATGTGTTTTGTGGATTTGGAGAAGGCATATGACTGGGTCCCCCAGGAGATACCGTGGGAGGTGCTGCGGGAGTATGGGATGAGGGTTTCCCTTCTTAGGGCCATTCAATCTCTGTATAACAAAAGTGAGAGCTGCTTCCAGGTTCTCTGCAGTAAATCAGACTTTTTTCAGGTGAGAGTTGGCCTCTGCCAGGGCTGCGCTTTGTCACCAATCCTGTTTGTAGTATTTATGGACAGGAAATCAAGGCATAGTCAGGGTGGAGATGGGTTGCAGTTCGGTGGGCTGGGGATCTCATTGTTGCTTTTTGCGGATGATGTGGTCCTGATTGCATCATCGGCCTGTGACCTTCAGCACTCACTGGATCGGTTCGCAGCCGAGTGTGAAGCGGCTGAGATGAGTATCAGCACCTCTAAATCTGAGGCCATGATTCTCAGCAGGAAACCAATGGAGTGCCTACTCCAGGTAGGGAATGAGTCATACCCCAAGTGAAGGAGTTGAAATACCTTAAGGTCTTGTTTGCGAATAAATAGAACAATGGAGTGGGAGATTGGTCGGAGAATCGGCGCAGCGGGTGTGGTATTACGCTCAATTTATTTGCACCATTGTGACGAAGAGAGAGCTGAGCCAGAAGCAAAGCTTTCGATCTACCGGTCAGTTTTCATTTCTACCCTCACCTATGGTCATGAAGGCTGGGTCATAACCAAAAGAATGAGATCCAGGTTACAAGCGTCTGAAATGGGTTTCCTCAGGAGGGTGGCTGGCGTCTGCCTTAGAGATAGGGTGAGAAGCTCAGTCATCCGTGAGAAGCTCGGAGTAGAGCCGCTCCTCCTTTGCGTTGAAAGGAGCCAGTTGAGGTGGTTTGAGCATCTGGTAAGGACGCCCCCTGGGCGCCTCCCTAGGGAGGTTTTCCAGGCACGTCCAGCTGGGAGGTGGCCTCGGGGAAGACCCAGGACTAGGTGGTGAGATTATATCCCCAATTTAACCTGGGAACTTTTCGGGATCCCCCAGTTGGAGCTGGTTAATGTGGCTTGGGAAAAGGAAGTTTGGGATCCCCTGCTGGAGCTACTGCCCCCGCGACCCGATCCCGGATAAGCGGACGAAGATGGATGGATGGATATCGTGTTACTTTACTCTGCTGGACAGTTATGTTTGCAAGACAGACAGATTAGAAAAAGATGCACTTGCAGGCTAGCATATCAATATAATATTACTGTTATTTGCTGACATTAAACTTGGAGAGAACACAAGTATACCTGATTGCTGTTCCCGTTATTCACTGTCATGGTGTTTTTCCCCTTTTGTCGTGACCAGATGGATAACTGCTTCATCCTCTCACAGTTGAAACCTACTTTGACATGAGATCGAAGCGGGGCCATGCGTAATTGGCTGGGCCCTGCGCAACATGCATAGTGAGCGTATTGGGCTGACCGGTTCTGATTGTAGATCCTGTGCCTGTGTCACGGTTAGGTTCAAATGAGTGTAAGGAATTTAGAGGCAGGTGCGAAGTAATGGAATATAAACCAAAAGGTACTTTAGTAGTAGACTGGGTAAAACAAAACAGCCACGAGGGGCAAAACGATTAACTAAAAGCAATCTACAGATAACACTGGAAACACAGAACAGGAATAACGGATATCAAACAGGAAACACGGAACAGGAATACTCACAACCAGGTAACGTAACCGGGTACAAAGAATGAACAAGGGAGGGAAGCAACACACCAACTAAATACCACTACTAACGAGGACTGATGACAGACACCTGGGAAATAAACACACTGACATAATCTGACTAAAAACCAAGGAGCACAGGTAAATACACCACAGAGGCACAAGAGGGAGACAAACGCAACACTAGGGGAAGGAACCTGAATACACACACACAGAGCAGAAAACAATGACACATGAGGAAAATAACAAAACTAACTAAACCACTGTGAAAACGCACTGAAACCAAAAGAAAAGAGTCAGAATTACAGTCCATCCTGGGCTGGATCTGACATAGCCCCCTCTCTAAGCCCACAACACAGGGGTGGGCAGAACAAAGGACCCGAGGACAGGAGGGACAGAGGGAGGCCCGGGTTTAGGAGGGACAGAGGGAGGCTCGGGGTCATAAGGAACAGAGAGGGGCCCTGGGTCATAAAGGACAGAGAGGGGCCCTGGGTCATAAGGGACAGAAAGCGCCCAGGGGCAAGGCAGGTCAGGTGGCGGCCAGGGGCAAGGCAGTTCAGGTGGCGGCCAGGGGCAGGCAGGTCAGGAGACCAAAGAACAGGCAGTTCCGGAGGCCAGAGGTCATGTAGGTCAGGCAGCCCGGGGAAAGGCAGATCAGGAGGCCCGGAAAAAGGCAGGTCTGGTGGCCAGGGCGGCAGTGTGTCTGGGAGCCCTGACTCAAGCAGGGCTTCCAGGAGTTCTGGCTCAAGCAGGGGGTCTGGGAGGTCTGGCGGTGGTGTCAGCGACGGAGGTCCTGACGGGACGGTCAGCGACGGAGGTCCTGACGGGACGGTCAGCCTGACGGGACGGTCAGCGACTGGGGTCCTGACGAGACGGTTAGCGACGGGGGACCTGACGGGACGGTCAGCGACGGCTGTGGGCAGGCTGCTGCCGGAAACACTGGCGGAGAAGGCTGTGGGCAGGCAGCTGCCGGAGGCTCTGGCGGAGAAGGCTGGGGGCTGGCCAATTCGAGGAGAGGCCCGAACAGGCTCTCCAGAAAGCGGGTGAACCCCTGGTGGTCCTCCAAACGTGCGTGGTCCGTCTTCCACAGGGCCAGGGCGAAGTCAAAAGCCCTACCCTCCAACCGGGTAATAGAGAGGGCTACTCTGTCCCTCTCCGGTAGTTGGTCATCCTCCTCTCTCCTCTGAAGGCCACTAACCCTCCCTATACTGGGAATGGGATCCCTGACCAGGAAAGAAAGGGGAGGCCTATGGGAGCTACCCTGGGGGCTGAGCGAGCTACCGGGTTGGCTAACGGGACCTGCTCGAAAGCTGGTATGAGGGGCCTGGGAGCTAGGTGGACAGCTAGCTAGGGGGCTAGTGGAGCAAGAAACAGGAGTACTGGGAAACGGAGAGCTAGCTACTAGCGAGCTAGCAACAGGAGAGCTAGGAACTGCAGAGTTAGCAGGGACTAGGGCAACACCTGAAACCCTAGGGGTGACTACAGGGAGCTTAAGGGGACTAGTATTCTGATAGGGGTTTCTGGGTAAAGGACACCTGCCCTGAACAGGTGAACTAACAGAGCTACATGTACCAGCCTGTTGGCTAACAAAGCTACCTTCCCTAGCCTGAAAGCTAACGGGGCGGCTAGGCGGGCTAACCCTACCGGGAGGAGTGTAGGCCATTCGGGGCTGCCGTGGAGCCAGCTGTGGTGAGATCCTCCGAACGGCCCTTCCAGTCCACTCCGGGGTTATGTCCCACACGTCCTCCTCCACTTCACCGTCCCAGTCGGCCCACTCCTCCTCTTCCAACTCCATGTGGGAATACTCCTCGTCGGAGCTGTCCACGTTCCACATGGAGGCGAGTCGGACCCGCTCGGTGGGCTGCTCCCTCTCCCCGACGTGGGGAAAAAAAGGGCATGCAGCAAACTCCCCTCCGAGAAACATACCACCAAGGGAGAGGGACACGCTCTCCTCTGGTCCTTGGCGGATTCTTCGCTGCCTCTTCATACTGGTTCATTCTTTCTGTCATGGTTAGGTTCAAATGAGTGTCAGGAATTTAGAGGCAGGCGCGAAGTAATGGAATATAAACCAAAAGGTACTTTAATAGTAGACTGGGTAAAACAAAACAGCCACGAGGGGCAAAACGATTAACTAAAAGCAATCTACAGATAACACTGGAAACACGGAACAAGAATACTCACAACCAGGTAACGTAACAGGGTACAAAGAACGAACAAGGGAGGGAAGCAACACACCAACTAAATACCACTACTAACGAGGACTGGTGACAGACACCTGGGAAATAAACACACTGACATAATCTGACTAAAAACCAAGGAGCACAGGTAAATACACCACAGAGGCACAAGAGGGAGACAAACGCAACACTAGGGGAAGGAACCTGAATACACACACACAGAGCAGAAAACAATGACACATGAGGAAAATAAAAAAAACTTACTAAACCACCGTGAAAACGCACTGAAACCAAAAGAAAAGAGTCAGAATTACAGTCCATCCTGGGCTGGATCTGACAGCCTGTGTCTCCCACCAATATTGCTGCCATAGAACCTGCAGGGTGTGAGCGATTCCATGACGTCTTGATACTACGGATGTGTGGCCCCAGGCTAGAAGGCTTCCTGTAGGAACAAAGAGCAAACCTGTAGGGCAGTTAGGCAGAGAAGGTTCGCTCTCCTGTTTCCTGTGTATATACGCATCCTTATCCCAGACGATGATGGTGATGACTGTGGAACAACGGAAGCCTCCTTGCTGCAGGTTCCTGTGACGTCATACATGCGAGAGTGTGCATCTGCCTCTGTGTTCTTGGACCCTGGTCTGTATGATAGTGTAAAATCAAAATGGGTGAAAATCATGGCCTACCTGTCCTGCCTGGGGTTGAGTCTTTAAGCCGTGGTTAAATATTCCAGGTTTATGTGGTTTGTTAGTACCAGAAAGGGGTGTTTGGAGCCCTCCAACCAGTGTTGCCATGCTTGCAAAGCTCTCTTGACTGCAAGAAGCTCCGTCTGTGTCAGTTTTCTAGAATAAAAGGCACAAGGATAGACTCAACGTGGGTTACCTTGGCATTAAGACACATTATTGCTCCAAAACCGACCTCTGATGAATCCACCTCTACAATGAAGGGCAGCTTAGGATCCGGATGTCTTAGAGGAATGGGGGAATGGAGACGTGCACTTGGTAGCCCATCTCCGGGCTCTCCACAGTATTTGACTCTATCGGCATTGTTAGACACCTCTTCTTACATGCTGGGGACAACTCAGTTATCCTTCTCTCCCTCCATGATATCGTGAGGTTGTGTGTCTGGAGACAGGGAATACCTTGCACCATAGGGTGAGCAGGAGCCTAAAAGACAAAAAAACAGAGACTCTTCGTAGGATTACTTCCTAGTGATATACTGACGGAGTGATTCGGTGCATAGCTTGCCCCTTACCAACTGGCCGGCTGTCCACTGCCACAACAGGAATAGGAGCGGTTAGTTCTGTGAGGGGTATGTTAAGCAATTTAACCCAATGTTCATCAATAAAGTTATCTGCTGCAACTTACTCAACCAGTGCTGATAAAGGAAGGCCGGTGGGGTAGTCACATAAACCTACTTCTATTACCAAAAGATGGTTGAACTGAGAGGGGTGATGTGTAGTGACCACTACCTTAGAACTGATGGATGATGTCCTCCGCTTGTGTCTAAGTCTAGGTGGGCAATGTGCCAAATGGTGATCCTCCTGTCCACAATATAGGCATAACCCAAGACATAACCAATATTGCTGTTCAGCAGGGCTCAAGCATGTAGAGCTCATCTCCATAGGTTCTACCTTAAGCGTTGAGGGAGGAAAAGAAGGAGGAGAAGTGAGTGGTCTTCCTCAGTGAATCCTCAGTCGCCCATCCAGGTGCACTGCCATTCGGATTAGTTTGTTCCAGGCCAACTTCATCATCACGGCAGGCCAATTCCCTTTTTATATCATCTCTGAGCCCACTCTGGAATAGGTCGAGGGACTGTTCATTCCAGCCTCACGCCAATCCCAACATTCAAAACTACAGTGTGTACTCCAGTGCTGTTCGGTTGCCCTGTCTCAGGTGAAGCAGCCTCTCTCTTCTCTCCTTGCCATCAGCTGGCTGATCTAACACCGCTTGGAACAGAGTTTCAAAGTCCTTGTAATTGTCCACCTTGGGATTGGCTCACTCCCATAATGCAGTAGCTCATTCCAGGTCTTTCCCAGTGAGTACCGAAATCACAGCTGCCAATTAGACTTGGCTAGCTGGTTCAGGGCCTGTCTTAAGTGTAAAGTAGAGCTCACATTGGAGCAGGAAGCTGCCGCATCATATCTCTCTGTAATGAGTGAGCAATGTTTTGGCGAGGGTCTGCAGCTGAAGAAGAGGAGGAGATCTTGGCTGAGAAGGTAACTTGTCCTTCTTAACTACACATGCAAACAAGACATAGATAAGGTGCGTAGATGTTCTCAGGTGCACTTAATTGCACATCAGGAGGCCTGTCAGTGGCGAAGACACACATTTTCAATACTCCGGTGAGTCTGAATGTTGGCCAGGAGGAAACCCAGGAGCTGATGTGATTGTGCCAGGAGAGGCGCCCCTCATCATCCCACAGGTATGTACAAGGAGTTGCGGAGCCGCCGACAAGGCAGGAATATATAGGGAATTGGAAAAGGGAAGAAAATCTGGAAAAATAGCCAAGTCTAAGTGGTTTATATACACTCTTGGTCGGTGGATACAGGGATTAACAGCCGGGCATTCACAATGGCACAGACTTCTGCTATAAAGGTGCTTAGGACTTCATAAGTGAGTTTTAGAGGTTCAACTTGTAGGAGCATGGAATCTAGAATCCGTCGAGTGACTCCAATCATGCGCTCCCAAGTGCCACCCATATGGGAGGAGTGAGGAGGGTTGAAAACCCAGGTAATCCTTTGTTGAAGGAGGTAGTCTTTTTTGCTTGAATCACAGGGACCTTGTGCATTCATTTTCAGCTCCTTACTTGCTGCACCAAAATTGTTCCCACAATCTGATCGAAGCTGTTTAGCACGGCCTCAGATGGAGAAAAACCTTCTGAGTGTGTTTATGAAGCCCGAGGATGTCATGGTTTCGATAACCTCACAGTGAATTGGAGGCGTGGACATACATGTGAACATCACTGCCCACCTTTTATAACTGGCTTGGCAACCCCTGGTACGACGTGTGATGACTTTCCATGGCCCAAAAACATCAAGTCCGACATACGAAAATGGGGGGTCGACTTGCAGGCGTTCTATAGGTACTGTAGATCAGACATTTGTTGTTCCTCCTTTTTCCCTCACATTTTTCTGCATGTGATACACCTATGAATGCAGCTGCTGATGAGACATTTTCCTCCTACCATCCACAGGCCACTTGCACGGATTGCACCTTCTGTGAAGTGTCTGCCCTGATGTTTTACACATTAATGATAGTGGCGGACAAGCAGAGTTGCTATGTGGTTACGGTTTGGGATAATGATAGGGTGAGCTTCACACCTTTCAAGTGGCGCCTGGTTAATACTTCCACCTATTCTCAGCAAGCCCTTACTGTCGATGACTGGCCGAAGTTTGTGGAGAGGGCTGGTTTTGGGAAGGTCGCAGTTTGACATAATGCATTTCAGCTCTTCTGAATAGTTTTCATGTTGCACACATTTTATTATGACATGCTCTGCTTTAGTGATGTCAGCAACTGCCAATCCATTCTTGCACATATGCCAGACCACACAGCTGCTATTGCCTGATGGGAGTGAGAAGCATTGAGCAATGTGACAGAGGTGGGCCACAGCTTTGGTGAGTGAGCTCCACTTGGAAAAATGCTCAAATCTCTTTGAGCGCAGCTTGCCTGCAGTAACTTGTAAGGTGAGACATGTTACCTTGGAACAAATCTCAGCATCTGAATCTGGATCTACAAGATCATATGTCATCTCATTTTCCGATATTGCTTTGATAGAGGCATCAGAAAATACACACAATTCTGTGTTGGGCCTAGGAAGCGGAGAAAGATGCTTATGTGCGTGGGATATGTACCTCCTTTAGTGCTAACAGTGATTCATGCCATCTTCTCCAATCTTCAAATTTGGCCTTAGGAAGACATGTGTCCCATTCTGTATCTTGGGTCGAAAAGCTCTCTGAGTTCAATAAAAACTGGAGCTAAGAATCCCAGTGGATCAAACAGACTGTTCACTGTTGACAGGACGCCTCGTCGTGTGAATGGCTTTTGACTCTCAGGAACGTGGAAAGTGAAGTATATAAATAATGTTCCCTCTAAGCCCAAGGCTACGTTGGACAGGTAGGTCGTCCACAGAGAGGTGGAGGTCTTTGCTATCATTTGCTCTTTCCTCTGCTGGAAATGCATTCATTACTTCTTTTCGGTTTGAGGCTATCTTGTGTAGCACAATGTTAGATTCAGCCAGCACTTTCTGTGTTCAACGCCGAACATCAATGTCCTCAGCTTCTGTTGCAAACGACTGAACGCCGTCATCAACGTAGAAATCCCTCTCAACAAAGTGCCTTGCATCACTGCCATATTCATCTTCTTGGTGTTTCGCTGCCCTCCTCAGGCCAAAGATTGCTACTGCAGGTGATGGGCTGTTTCCAAAGACATGAACTCGCATACGATACTCAACCACTTCTTTGCTGATGTTATTTTCCAGATACCACAAGAAACGCAGGAAGTCTCTGCAGTCTTCATTCACCACAAAGCAGTAGAACATTTGGCGAATATCTGCTGTCGCTGCAACAGGTTCCCTTCTGAATCTGAGAAGCACTCCAATGAGGCTGTTGTTAAGGTCTGGCCCAGAAAGTAACACCTCATTCAGTGAGATTCCATTATACTGTGCACTGGAATCAAACACCACACGGATCTGCCATGGTTTTTGTGGATGGTAAACTCCAAAGGTAGGGAGATACCAACATTCCATCCCTTCGTTGAGTGGTGGTGCAAGCTCAGCATGTCCATTATCAAGCATTTTTTGCATGAACTCAGTGAAGTGTAGTTTCATTTCAGGCTTCTTCTCTAACATCTTTCGCAGTGATATCAGCCGGTTGTAAGCATATTCTCTGTTGTTGGGGAGACGTTTCCGTGTGTGTCGGAAAGGGAGAAGAGCGACCCAGCTGTTTGTGTCATTTTGGAAGAACTCCCGTTCCATGACCTGAAGAAAGGTTATATCCTTAATTGAGTGGGCGAGCAGATTGTCGTTCTCTGTTGTGCAGAAGACTGTTTTTCCAAGACTATCGTTGTTTAAAGCCACTAATGCTCTTTGCGTGTGCTTGTGCAGGGGAAGATTCTTGTCATTACTTTTAATACTGTAAATTTCTTTCACCTGTATCTGATTCTCACATGGAGATAGGTAAGTTGGTCTTCCATTTCCATGGATACAGGTGTTCATGATACTCACTGTGTTTGTATTGTGAGCACCTCCTATGCATACATCACCTATGATAACCCACCCAAATTCAAGCTTTTGTGCATATGGTGCGTAGTGAGGGCCATTGTGCTGTTTACGAACCTTATGGACCCTAACAATGTATCTTCCCAATAACAGCAGGATGTCAGCAACTGGATCAAGGGGTGGGATTTCATTTGCTATCTGCTTTAGGTGGTGGTGGTAGTATGCAGCATCTGGTGTCGGTATCTCTGCTCTCTTATGGGGAATCCCATTACACTCAGTGAGTGTAGGTAGTGGGAGGTTTATTTTTCCATCTACAGATTCTACCGTGAAATCATAAGCTTTTCTCCCAGTTGTTTCCACTGTACCTGCACAGGTTTTGAGTGCGTAGGTTACTGCTGCTCCTTTGATGTTGAACATGTCAAAAAACCAATGACACATTGCTCTGGTCATCCAAAATGGCAGACATTTTTCTCTGTAGATTGCGATGACCGTTGGGGTACACATTTCCAAGGCAGATCTTTGAGCAGGATTTGCCTTTGAATCCCTCACCACATACCTCGGTACACCTGGATGAGACATCTGGCTGCCCTGTGTCCTCTCTCTCCCTGCCGTTCTCTGATGTAGGGGAAAAACCTGGCTGTGACTGAAGAGCAGGACCAGGGTGAAGAGCAGAAAGGTGTCTATCGCTGTGACACTCAGTACATTTGATGGGTGTGTCGCAGGATTTTGCCTGGTGATTAGTAGAAGCAAAGCAGCGAAAGCATACATTGTTCTTCTTTTACGAACTTCTTTCTGTCATCTAGGCTCATTTTCATGAACCCTCTGCATTTCTTCAGTGAATGGCGTTTGTTATGCATTCGGCATTGTCTGTCAGGATTTTCCGTTTTAGATTCTGTATCTGATGATGATATGCTTGTTTTATGCACAGAGACAGGTTTATTTTGACCCTGCTTCACTCTCTTGAAAGAGGTTGTAAAGAGAGTGGGTGGGTTAAAGCTGGGGTCATTTCTGTCTTCAGCTTCCCTGCAGATGAACCCTTTGAAGAAGCAGAAAGGAGGAAAGGCAACACCATGTTCTCTCTTGTATTTGGACCCGTGAGACATCCACCTGTCTTGGAGGTAGAAGGGCAGCTTCTCCACAATGGGCTGGACTCCCCTTGCTGTGTCAAGGTAAGCTAGCCCTGGCAAGTACCCATCTGTCTTGGCAACATATAATTCCATCAGTAGATCTGCCAGCTCTTGGTGTTTTTGTAATCTGTCTCTATTTTGACTCTTGGAAAAGAGTTTAGATTTTGCTAAACAGAGCTCGCTCTATTGCTTCTGGAGACCCATATGTTTTATTCAATCTCTCCCAAACCATTTTAAGACCAAGGGATGGTTGTCTGACATTTACAGACCTAATTCTGAGTGCCTGCTCACTTGACTCCCTACCCAGCCATTTGATCAGCAAATCCATATATTCACTTGCTGATACCTCAAGGTTTTCGATGGTGTTGATGAAAGTCTATCTCCAGGCTTGGTAATGTTCAGGTAGGTCATCAAACCTGAGGAAACCAGCTGGTTCTCAGCAAGAAACTTGGTGAGATCAGCTGTTGGTGTATCATGATTTGTGTGGGCTGAACATGATGGATCATTGGGGAGAGCACTATGTTTGACATATTTTCTCTGCTGTGGTACATCTGTGTGAACCGGCTGTGTGTCCCTGCGTTGGTACATCATTGTCTTATTAATGATCTGTGGCTGGGCCTCACTCTTAGTAGTGTAGTCTTCATGGGGGGTGTGCACTGAAAGTAAGGGGGGAATAACTTCCCTCTCCTCTCTTGCTGTCTGGGTGAATGGTTGGTTTATGAGTGCTGGAGGTGAGGGATAGTGATCGTCCTTATCTTGAGATCCATGTGCAAAATGCTGCAGTGTATGGTGGGCAACATAGTCATCAGTCCTTTTTTGTGCACTCACTTGAAGGGACAAGAACTCAAGTTCTTCAGTCTGGTCAATTCCATCTATGTCTGCTGCTGCTGTCTCCAGAACTACAACTTTCGCATGGGCAGCTTCAGCTTCTCGCTGTAGATTGATGCGATCAATTCTGGCTTCCAGCCTAGCTTTCTCAATTTTGAGTTCACTCTCCTTTTCTGTGAAGGCCAGCCTAGCTTTGGCTGCTTCTGCTTTGGCACGAGCTCTTGCTGCTTCTAAGCTGACTCTAGAGTTTGCTGATGAGCGTGAAGAGCGTGACTTTCTGGAATGATTGTGGGAGGGGACTGAGCCTGATTCACTACCATCTTGTGAGCCTTTTACTTTGTCTTCACCGGAAACCTCTCCTGACTTGACTGTGGTTGCCATGATGATGAAGTGCAGTGTAGCTTGTCTATCTTGAAATCCTTCTTAAACTCCCACAGAAGGTGGTCATGTATTTACTATGCTGTCCTTACTAAAGGTTGTTGTAGGCAATGTATTCTTCAATTATACAGCTAGCTTAACATTATATTCTCCAGTATTATATTCTACAATGAACAGGCATGTTGTTGTGTTTGGCAGGATTTAATTAAGGAAAATATCACTTATTTTGTAAAACTGCAAAAAGGAACACAAAAATACGAACACAGTAAGTATCTTAGCAAGTACCAAGTATCTATCGTACATTAGTAGAGAATTATTGATAATAACAACAGAAACAGGTGCTTAAAATTATGTAATGCAATCTTAAAAAGGACTAACGCTTTAATGACCAAAGATTGAATACATCCATATGTAGTTGACAATAAACTTCCTCAAACATACTTTACTCATATCAAATAAATATTAACATAAACATGTTAATATTACTGTAAATAGTGGATGACTTACAGATGAAGCCGGTTTGTGGACTTTAAGGCAAAGGATTAAGTGGATTTGTACACTGTGATGCTCCCTCTATGAAGCAATGGGAAAAAGGGACCTTTCTAAACATCACTTCCTTCTCCTATTCTCTAACTGTTACCTCACTTCCTCTTAGTGCAGCTACTTACAATCACCAGTAGGGCACATGTGACAGACGTGACAGAGTCTGGAGACGCGTAGAGAACGTTCTGCTGCCTGCAACATCCTCCAGCATGACCGATTTGGCGGTAGGTCAGTAATGGTGTGGGGTGGCATTTCTTTGGGGGGGCCGCACAGCCCTGCATGTGCTCGGCATAGGTAGCATGACTGCCATTAGGTACCGAGATGAGATCCTCAGACCCCTTGTGAGACCATATGCTTGTGCGGTTGGACCTGGGTTTCTCCTAATGCAAGACAATGTTATACCTCATGTGGCTGGAGTGTGTCAGCAGTTCCTGCAAGAGGAAGGCATTGATGCTATGGACTGGCCCACCCGTTCCCCAGACCTGAATCCGATTGAGCACATCTGGGACATCATGTCTTGCTCCATCCACCAATGCCACGTTGCACCACAGACTGTCCAGGAGTTGACAGATGCTTTAGTCCAGGTCTGGGAGGACATCCCTCAGGAGACCATCCGCCACCTCATCAGGAGCATGCCCAGGCGTTGTAGGGTCATACGAGCACGTGGAGGCCACACACACTACTGAGCCTTATTTTGACTTGTTTTAGGGACATTACATCAAAGTTGGATCACCCTGTAGTGTGGTTTCACTTTGATTTTGAGTGTGACTCCATATCCAGACCTCCATGGGTTGATACATTTCATTTCCATCGATAATTTTTGTGTGATTTTGTTGTCAGCACATTCAACTATGTAAAGACAAAAGTAGTTCATATGATTAGTTCATTCATTCAGATCTAGGATGTGTTATCTTAGTGTTCCCTTTATTTTTTTGAGCAGTGTATATTTTTTAACTCACAGGCCATTTGTCAATATCTCCATAACTTCAAAAGGTCACGTGAAAGTGGGAGGGTTTTCCCTCTCCTTCACTCGCAGTGCACTGTCATGAGAATACACTGGGGGCAGAGGGCAACGCTAACGTTATGGTGGCAAAATAAAT
>JACXGM010023616.1:0-16116 GCA_016801145.1 Umbra pygmaea
ATATATATATATATATATATATAGATATATATAGATATATATATCTATATATATCTATATATAGATATAGATATATATTATTGTTCTGTTAATTACCATAACAAGGAAAAATCCACAATAATACCTGTCAATGTCCAGCGGTAGACGGGAGAGTGTTTGCATCAACACTGCTTTTCGAAAGTCTGCGAATTCACCCATCATCTGTGACCAATAGCAATCAGTTGGGCCGTGCTCAAGACATATGTCAGCGGGTTATTAACTGTGTAGATGGTGAAGTGGGGCCCATAAAACAGAGTTCCTGAATTTTTCACAGACAGCCCATTTCAAAAAAAGAAACTAAAATTTCCAGAGTGAAGTCTGTAGTTCTTTCCCGCAGGGGACAAAGTCCTTGAACCGAAAGCGATGACTCTTAGCGTTCCACTTTTGTCGCTGGTACAGCACTGCACCTAGTCCCTGCTCTGAGGCGTCAGTGTGTACTGTAAAGGGCAGGTCGAAGTCAGGGTATGCTAGCAGAGGGGGGTTGGTTAATGTGTCGATAAACTGACAGGGTGCCTTGGTGCTCTGCCGTCCACTTCACTAGGGTCCTCGATGAGAGCTGCCCACATTTCCCTCTCTTAATTTTCCTGGATTGTTTTTCCGCTGCACTCCCTTTTATTTGCAGCAAGACATAGATAGGTTTGGCAATGCGGGATGTATGACTTATAATAACTGAGGAATCCCAATAGCTTTCTTACATCTCCCCCCATGTTAGGCGTCTTCTTCCTCAGGGCTAAGACAACATCCAGATCCTTTGGGATCCTCACTCCCTCTGCAGAGACCAGCCTTTCCATATACCTGACTTCATGTTTAAACAGTTCACACTTTGTTGGTCTGAGCTTCACGCCATGCCGCTGCAGAGCTCTTAGGACCTTTCTTACAACCACAATGTGATCTCCAAAGGATTTGCAAAGGACATCATCGAAATAAGGGATACAGCATTCGTCCCGCAGGCTGTCAAGCATTTCCTTCATGCTTCTCTGAAAAGCAGCTGGAGCATTGGAGAGGCCAAATGGTATCCTCATTAGAGGTTGGCTAATTAGTAGGCCTGGCCGATTAATTATGGCCTATTACGAGTTTTCAAAATTATTATTAATCTGCATTTTTGCTCGCCAATTATGGCGGATACTTTTTTTGGAGGAAGAACATTCTATATTGTTAAAAACTATGAGTAAACTGCGTGCAGCCCATCTGTCGTGAGCTGCTCCAATTGTCACACACTGCAGCATCGAAGTCTCGAGGATGTTTTCAATCAATGTTCCATTGATTGAACATTTTATATTGATGGAACATAGCTAGTTTATAGCTACAGTCAGGGCAGCTGACAGGGGGGGACAACCGGGTATGTTGTCCCGGGCCCAGTCCTGAGGGGGGCCCCAAATTTTGTTTTTGCACAGTAATTTTCTTAAGCAGGGGGCCCAAAATGTGGAGTTTGTCCCGGCCCCACAGATTCCTGTCAGCAGCCCTGGCTACAGTATATATGTTACATAATAATTAACGGGGGATTTATAAGTTATCATCACATTAGCCTACAGAACGTCAACATTAGTGACAACAAACACTGGTTTAATTGATATGTCCAATCGCCATCGCACAACAGTTGTGCACATCTAACTTGTCAAACCCACTATATACAGTCTATGGTCAAACCATACGATGCCTATTTAAAACTATACATTACATGTTTTTTTTACCTCCATATTTAATTAAAAGGCATTCGTGTTAACAGGGAGTATGTTGCTAGTGTTCTCAATCACCGTTTTCTAAGTATTTCTGACTCAAATGCGCGATAGTGGCGAAAAGAAAGAACGTTTCATTCCATGTCCCTGGGGTCTCCCCCATTTTATGACGGCCAAAAATCAATGATAACCTATATCTACATCGACGTTTTGTTTGAGCTACAAAATCAATGTCCAGGATATTGTTTATAATTCGCGGGTGTCAGTGAGCGTCAAGTATAAAAATACTCCGTTATGATGGCTTTTTGTGGCTTTTTTAACACTAAACAAAATAGAACAGTATACCAAATTACTTCTAACTCAGAATACCGTAATTATTTGATAAACATTTTATGATTTAAAATGTCCATGACAACCATGGACATTTTAATATACAACCGCACATATCAACCCCAATCTCTAATATCAAAATACATTTGCATTTTGGTGCATCTACAGTTACAAAATAATTTAACACAGTTGGTGATTTCTCACCTGTATTTCCTATGGAATAACATGTGCCGACTAAGTTATAATAAAAGAGAATTATCAAGTGCTTCTGGTTATTACCTCAGATACTGTGCCTTTACTGTTGTGCAGCACTAAAACCGATTAGTGAAAAATTGGTCAATTATCAAAATGTAAAGACTAAATGTTTTTGTGGCAATACCAATACAAAGGTTTGTTGAAAAAAAATGTAATAGGAAAAGTTATATGAAATACAAATCTTACTATGCCCATCATTAAAATATAATTAACTGCATAAATAAATATGAATACAAATACATTGGCCGATTAATTATGATCGGCATTTATGGTCTCCCAATAATCGTTAATTGATTTCGGCCTTGAAGAATCATCGGTCTACCTCTAATCCTCACCCACTCATATAGGCACCATGGAGTGATGAAAGCTGTCATGTGACGAGATCCCTCAGCAATGTAGCCCTGGTTACAAATGGTGATTTTGACTATTACCCATCCCTTTGCCAACAGATCATGGACATATTATTTGACCTCCTTGTAAAGTGGCTTTGGGATAAATGTATAGCTTTGCTGGACAGGAATGTCATCCTTTTAAGGTTGATGCTCATGAAGGCTGGGGATGCACCCTGTCATCATCACCCCATGTTGATGCTCATGAAGGCTGGGGACGCACCCTGTCATCCTCACCCCATGCAAACGCTCCAGATTCCTCACACAGCATTTGTTTGACTACTTTCTGTTGTTCCTCAGTTAGATGGCTTAAGTCAACAGAAGGGTTCCACAGTGTGGTTGGGTTTCCATTGCTGGACTTATTAATGTGAGAAGAAACAGCACTATTAACTTGAGGTTGATGTTTCTTCGGACTCCCTGGCTTGTTTACTACATTATTTTCTCCAGAGGCTCAATACTGCCTATAACTGTCCTGCTTGGTAGTATCACATCCTGTTCTGTGTGGTTTCCTCTAGGCACTTCAACATAGGGCCTGTCAGTATGGCGGATCTCTATTAGCCCTGCACCAAGGTCTAGCCTTTCCAATGGTAAGCTGTTTAGGGTTCGAAAAACACCAATGAGTCTGAGCAGCCAAAATCAACTGGGATTTGACGTGGATCATTTCACCAGGACAGATGATGGCATCTTTCAGGCCAACCTTTACCATTGCATATTCTACCTCGAGTCTCTGGGCCTGTAAAAAGCTCACTGTAGCCTCAGTGTTGACACTGTTGATTTCCAAGGCCCCAGCAATGAGATCAGTGGGTATATACAGGACTTTGGGTCTACTCTGGTGTCCCTTGATGAGCTCTTGAATCACATTGAACCCAATCACTGGCCTTTCTAGCTGTAGGTGGCTCACCAGGAATGGCATTTTTGATAGACAGGTCTGGATCATCGTTGCCTTTTAGGTTGACTATTAACTCGACATATCCATCATAGGGTATTTCATCTCCTGTGATGACCTGAACATCCAAGGCTTTGTCAATGAGCTCACTGAGAGGTCGGATAGCTTGACAGAATAAGAATTTTTCTTTCCAGGTACGGTCAAAGAGACTCACATTGGCTCCAGAATCTAACAGGGCAGTGACAGCATAACCAGCCATGCTGCATTTGACAAGTGATTTTGTCCAATTAATAGGGCTACACTGTCTGTGACTGGCTGAGCTTGGCTGGATGGCTGAGAGAAATTGACTGAAATCCCCTCAGCAGACTTGGGCGCCAGCACATCACTGCAGCGGGACTGAATAATCTAGGATGCGGTCACAGGTTGTCCCTCTGCCATGACTGAGGCCCTTTCCCGGCTGCTTTGGCTTCTTCAGGCAGCCGACGGCACGAGACCTTCTCCACAAGTGAAACAGTGACTACAGTTAGGTAGACCTTGCTCCACATACTGAGGGCAACCGTAGGATCTTTGCTTCCTCTGTGGTCTAGCTTTGTCAATGGGATACTGGCACAGGTAAGGATGTTCGGGTGCCTGAGCTTGTGTCCTTAAGTTCAATGAGTCAATAGTCTGGTTTAAAGCCTCGACCTGAGCAGTTAAGTCTCTGAATTGTCTTGTCTTTACTTTCCGTGTCTGCATTTTTGTGACTTTTGATTGTCTTTTCAGGTTCGACTTGAGCCCTGTGAGCTTGAGCTGCTTCTGCACAAAATGCAAATTTTTTACAGTTGCGATTTATCCCACTAATCATCTCTGTCAGAAAATGTATCTGTGACATGCACTCATCCTCTAACTACAGCAAAACTGTACTTTCCATGTATACACACACATAATCAATACAAGCCTCTTCGTCATGTCTGTTTAACTTTGCTGGGTCTATGTTTGGCATCCGTGGGATGGCGGTTGTAATCTGGAACTACTACTCAGCGGTAAGGCCGAACAGTCCCATCTTTATCGTATAGACCAGCTTCTTCCTCTCGTTGCCTGCCATTGTGCCCACTCATCTGATTCCCTCTGCTTCGAAATCTCTCGCTCTGGCAACAGTCAGACGCCTTGGATTCTCACAGCCCCTCGCTCTGATGACGTGCCACACACTGGTTCACATGTTCAGAGATCAATGAATCAGCAGATGTCGGACCACCTCGTCCTGCTGATTCAAGCACGAGAGCCCAAAAATCTGTTACGGGTACCGGCTGATACCAGGTGGACAGATTTTAGTTCCCTGTATGAAATCAGGTACAAACAGGAAACAATGAAAATGTGTCAAGTTTTGTGTGTTTCCAGATTGTTTCTCCTGGTTGTTTTATTAAATAACACAAAATCATAGGAACATAGCTTAATTCTGCTATAAGCATTTCAGTTAAATCATGTAAACATTAACATTTCTGTTCTTCGTCATATGTATTTCAATAAAACAAACACTTTACTTTGGTCAGTTGCCGTGGCTGTGATGATGAAATCTGCTTTGAGTTTCACATTTTCTCAACATCTTTATCAACCATCTAAACCTCTTTTCTTACAGCACATTACTGTTTACAACACTAGTAGGCTGGACAGATACCTTTTTTTAACAACACTTTTCCTAGATTAAATTTAGTTTATTGCGTCTGTCATGGCCTGCAGGTTCATAATATTAACATATAACCAAACGTCTTGATGAAATATCCAAGTAATCGCAAAAAAACAGGCCTTCTTTTAGGTCTTTTTTTAACATGCCTGCTCCTATTTGTGCGCAGTGGCACAAATCCTACTACAGAATGCGTTCTGAACATTCAAATTCTAGCCCATCATCTACGTCACAATAGCTAAACACTTCTTGGTGTTTCCCAATAGCTAAACACTTCTTGGTGTTTCCCTAGGGGGTAAGCCTTTGTCCGAAAGTTGAAGCTCCTATGGGGAGCTCATGATATGGCCCCTGTAAAAATAGGCTAACGATTGTGTCATAACCACCTGACTTTCTGTCGCACAGTAGAGAAATTACTGTAGAGTCAGGAGAAGCTTGCAGGCAATCGGGGTCATGGTGGCGTACAGTCAACGACAAAATAACTACCAAAAGTTTCTTTCTGCTCCTACACTCATGGATAACTTCTACTCATGCTCTCTGCAAGAGGCATGATTCGGAATGATTCTAATTTCTCTTGGCACAGCTACCAGAAGACTTACAACTTTCAGACACGTTGCTCACCTCACATCTATGTCATCACGCTCAGCTCGAGGTTGCGCAGAATGCTCGGGCATCACCGAAAAGTGCTAATTGACTTCACGTGGTCTCCGTTGAAATGTATGGTGTGGCTTTGTCCATTTCATATACTGTCATTGCTTTTTCCAGATTGTTTCTGAGTACTGCGCAACCTCACTCTGAGCGTAACAACGGCGATGTGACGTGAGTAATGTGTCTGAACGTTGTAACGTTTGCCAAGAGAAATCAGAATCACTACGAATCTTGCCTCTTGCAGAGAAAGGAGAGCATCAGGTGGAGTTATCCATGAGCATAGGAGCAGAAGCAACTTTTGGTAAGTATTCTGATTAATTATTTTGTCAATTTGACTGTATGCCTCCACGTCCCCCCAATTGCCTGCAAGCTTCTCCTGGATTATTTATGGTAATTTCTCTACTGTGCGACAGTAAATTGCGTGGTTATGACACAATAGTTAGCATAATTTCACAAAAACAGCTGCTACGGGGCCATAATGTGAGATACAAGGTAATGGACATTTTTATACATTGTCCTGTCAAAGTGACCCCTAAAATGAGTTTATGGAATGCCAAAGTGAGGTGATAGCCAGGTAGCATTAGTATCCACCCAGGCCTGCTTCAACTTCCGGGTCTAAGCCTACCCTCTTGGGGAAACAGCAGAAGCGCCACTCTCTTACCAGTCACCCCAGCAACTAGGGGGAACACAAAGGTTCCGCCTTGCTGCTACTCAGATTCAACGGCACTCCTCTCACAGAGTTTTCCCCTTAAGTGTAAATAAAATTAAAACAAACAACATACACAAATGTGACTACACATATGTGGGTGTCACATTTGCATCTGTTGCTATTCCACAGATGTTGCTATCAATATGATAATCCTAAACAATTAACATTCTTAATCAGATCAGTAGCATGTCTGTCATGTGTCATTTACTATTCCTGACCTATAAAGGTTGTTGTGTAGTAAATACAGCTCTGGAAAACATTTAAGAGACCCCTGCCAAATGTTCTTAAATCAACCCCATTGAAAACCTCTAAAAAAGTGATCAAGAGGAAGATGGATGGTCACAAGCCATCAAGCAAAGTCAAACTGCTGGACTTTTTGTGCCTGGAGTGACCCAACATCAATGTGAAAAAGTGGTGGAGAGCATGGTGGAGGTAAACCAATTATAATAATTATTATTTTTATTATAATAATAATAATAATCATTATTATTATTAATATTATTATTATTACACAATTATTATTATTACAATCAAAAACTGATTTCTAAACTCTTCCTAAGTTAGCACATTATTTATTATTGTGTTGTTTAAAAATGAATATGAACATATTTTCCTTGCATCATTCGAGGTTTGACAACACTGCAACTTTTTTCTTATTTTCACCAGTTGTAATTTTCTGCAAATTTAGGAGAAATGTTGTCAGTAGTTTTTGTAATAAAACAAAAATATAAATTCTACACCAATACATAGCCAGCAGCGTAGTGCCCTGTATTCCACTGCTGGTTTGCTTTTAAAAGCTAAGCAGGGTCAGGCCTGGTTAGTCCCTGGATGGGAAACCAATTCTGCTGGAAGTGGTGTTCGAGGGCCAGTAGGGGGCACTCTTCCTCTGGTCTAAAGATCACTCCTAATGCCTCATGGTAGTGATGGGGTCATCTACCCTGCGTAGAGTGTCATCTTTCGGATGGGACGTTAAACGGGTGTCCTGACTCTCTGTGGTCATTAAAAATCCCATGGCACTTATCGTAAGAGCAGGGGTGTTAACCCCGGTGTCATGGTCAAATTCCCAACCAGGCCTCACTTCAATCATGGCCACCTAATAATTCCCCTCCTTCCTAATTGGCATATATAACTACGCACCTCTCCACCTGATAGCTGATGTGTGGTGAACGTTCTGGCGCAAAATGGCTGCTGTGCATCCCCCAAGTGGGTGCTACACATTGGTGGTGGATGAGGTGGGCTTTCCCCCTCACTGTGTAAAGCGCTTTGGGTTCCTTGAAAAGTACTATATAAGTTGAATTAATTATTATTTTTATTATCTTTAAATGATAGCCTCACAGTCACTGTGAAGCTCTCATGCCCCCGTCAATATATCTGCCTGGAGACACGCAGATAGAACCAGAGAAAAGTTGAACAGATAAGCAAATAGTCACAATATAGCTAGCTTTATCAAAACAGTATCCGATTACTAGCATGCAGGTAAAGAGGTTAATACACAGACAGTGGAAATCTCCATCTGTCTTCATTAAAAGGGAAGTTTCAGCATGGGAATAGGTGAATAAACATAAAACTGCTAATTTATATATTCATCAACTTCACTCCATGGAATGCTTTGTTAGCGTTCCCCCATGAAACACTGAGTAATGTAAATATGACTGTGCCAACTTAATCAAATCACATTGGTCTTTATCTGAAATGGTTTTATTTAAATATAAATGTGTACAAAGTTACAAGCAACAATGGCTCCTTTTTAGCAAACAAAATTATTAATACATTAAGAAAATAAACAAATGGTAATTAGTTGTGTTCCCAAAAAGCATAGTTAATTTTTCTGCATTCAGTGATTGATGAACAGGGAAAATAAAAACTGTGGACCAAAATAAAATTAACGAAGATATAGATTTATATATAATATAAAGATACTTTACAATAGAGCAGCTTACAAGCTGTACATTAAGGCTTATATAAAATATAAAAATAAAGACAAGCAATGATCTTTTTTCATTTGTATCATTTTGTTCACTTGGTTGACGTGTGTTTTCCCATCAGGCTGCCTGACCATTAGTGCAGCTCGAGACATAATGGCAGTACAAGGTTGAGTCAAGGTCCAGATATGGAATACAACTGAGCCAGGTGCAATAAGCAAATCTCTCAAATATGTAGAATGGACATGGAAAACAAATGCTGAAGTTTCACTAGACATGTCGTCTGCATGCATCACAGAAGAATGGAGCTTCTTCACCCATTTGTACAGTTGTTCTAGTCAGTATTTTAGGGTAGTACTGTGTTTTGTAAACATTTCGAAGCTACTTGATTGTGTCAAAGGCAGGAGTGTGGACAATGTCTGAAGAGGGACAGTTTCACACAACCCATCTTAGCCTGTCAAAATTTAAGATGGCACCTCAAGTTTATTACTGTTTATAACATTGCCAACATTTCACAAACTGCATTCGCAGATATAGAACAAAGGACAGCGGTTAATCTCCTTCCCCTAGCTCTTTCAATACACAGCTATACATTATATTTCAGTTCACCATCTTTGGATTTTTCCATATCCTTTTCTTGTTCACCAGGGCAGAACTAACACCGGCTAGATGGAGAATAGCAATTAACTTCGTAACTCCTGCTTTTACTACCCAGTAACCCGCACTGACTGGTCCATCAAACCTAAGTCATTATTAGGAAATGCTTTCTTCAAAGCTACAGCCAAAAGGATTTCTTCACTGGTTAGATCCATGGAGCACAGTCAGATGGCACTCAGAGGCTCTGGCCTGTTGTGCAGAATGGTTTGACTACCATTGTGGATTGCAGGCCTTTTTCAATGGATAGAGAGACACTAATGTGCTTAGAATTCCTTTCGCATGCCAACAAACACCAAATGATGACACTTTTTAATTAAGTCTTTTTTGTATAAATTACTTTTGTCTTTTTAGTTTGCATTCAGTCTGTTATGTTCATGTTCTGGTTGAGCATTCTGTTCTTTTTGAAAAAGGCTTTGGAATCCATTTTGTTTAGGCCATGAGATGTTTCTGTCTGGTGAATTCCATTTAGCCTTTCTACTATCCCATTACTGGCAAAGATACTCAGTGCCGTAAAATAATACGAGGGTTGGTTCTGATGGTCTGGTACCAAACATGACAGTATTTAGTTGCTTGATGGGGAATGTGAGTGGCTCATCACAATCATAGACTGACTCGATTGAGACTCCATGGGACTCCATGAGACTCCCAGAACAACAACTGAATAATAAATAAGGAAGGCAATTCCTGTCACCTCAATCTTCTCCTGTCCAATTAGACATGAGTCTGCATGCGTTGTTGTGATGGCCGTCCGTAGTCTGACTGCTGGGAAGAGACCTGCGATGACGCATACGAGAAACGGGAGGAGCCAGACACCTTGCTGGCTTGGTCTGATTGGTCATAGGCATCCACCTTCTCATAGGAGGCAGGCTTGACGTAGCTGGTGAAGGCCCGGCCGTAGGTGGCTGCGGTGGGCAGGTAGGCAGAGCCGCTGTAGAGGGGGTCGGTGGGGTAAATGGCTCCAGGCTGGGCAGCGGCAGCTGCCTGCTGGGCTGCTGCTTGCTGCTGCTCGTAGTTGGAACGAGTCCCGGTGGTGGTGGCGTAGCGTTGGGAGAAGTCGTAGATCCGGGGCTGAGTGGCACCAGCCACCGTGTGCTGGCCATACAGTGGGCTGGGGGAAGGCAGCTGGGATGGCGTGTAGACAGGCCGGGAGTTGGGCACGTACTCGGAGAAACCACTGCGCACCACCCGGTCCTCATGAGCGCGAACGTTGTAGTAGCCGTTGGTGGGGTCCTGTGGGAAGAAAACAAGTTTGTCTAAACAGCTGAAAAAAATAACACTTTTTTAAATTAAATGTAAATGTTATCTAAATAAAAAACTCAAATAAGCATCCCACGCAACAACTGCTCAATGAGGAAAAGTTTAGCCACATTTCCCACATATGAATCATATATTATTGTTGGTCCTTATGGTTTTTACCTTGATGTCAGACCTGTCATCCTCCTCCTCCTCAAGCAGGTCACTGTGTTCCGTCCGAGACGTCCCAGGAGACTCGCTGCTGTTTGGGGCCTGAGAAGGAAACAACAGTCCCTACAATTACAAGAGTGAAACATCAGCATATGTACACCAAACAACAGTACATGATCATCAATACAGTATGCACAAATATTTTGTAAAGACAAAAAAGGGGATTTGAAAACGTACTGAGAGCGACTGAACGGAGGCATTTACCATGGGCTCCTTGACATCCTCCTCGTCATCGTTGCCTCGAGTGGCGTTATGGTCGCTGTGCACGATCTGAACTCTGATGTCACTCTTGGAGAGGCGTGTGCACTTTTTACCTGTATAATTCAGAAGAGGCGTGATTAGAAAGAGTCGATGCCGCGGGCCTTCACACTAAACAATGTGATTTTGTCTGTGATCGTTTCACGCCGCTCTAACCGAACCGTGTTGAGCAGAAGAGTTCAGGGTTAATTCCGTTTCAATTCAGTCAGTTCAATCAATCAAGACATTCACTGAGCTTCAACTCTGAATCATTCTTCCCCCTGAATGAACCACAACAGAGCTAGGATGGACCCCGGCGCCCTCCGGCCCCTACCCGACCTTGAGCCTTACCTTTCCCAGGGTGCCTGCAGCAGAGGGAGACCAGAGTGATGACGCAGATGAGCAGGACACAACCTCCACCTACTGAAGCCCCGACGATGATGAGCATGGGCAGGGCCTCTGTAAGGACAGAGAGGTGTCAGAGAGACAGGAGCAGATCGACTGGCTACTCGGCTCAACTCTGCTCCTACATGAATGTGCACTAAGCCTTAAAGACAACACATACACAAACCCTGGAAGCCCCCTACATGCCCGCAGCCCCAGCTATTGTGCCTAATCTCTCTGGAGGAAGAGTAACAAGGTCTGACTTGCAATGAGGCACTAGACAGTAATATAATTAGAGATTCCAGGAGACGGATAAAGCGCAATGCCCAGCTGTCCTGTGACCATTGGCTGAGACCCCAGATGAGCTACATTCATGGAAATGACTGGAAATAATTTTTGTGTCGTAAACTGCAACAGAGGTCTTCTTTCCACCAACTTCAATTTGTGTGTGTGTGTGTGAGTGAGTGAGTGAGTGCTTCAGCTTTAAGTACATTTGGAAAGGGCGTCTCACAAAGGGAGAGCGACAGAGGGCACAAACACAGCCAACGGTTCAGCCCCTGGACACCTGTGGCCTCATCTAATTGACTTTAGTCCCTGGTCGATATCTGTTATGGGCCCAAACTATTCATTAAGGCCACCATCTGCTGATTAAATTATATAGATTAAAATAATATAATTAAGATAAGCCCTTGTTTGGAGCTCTGCTTTGACCCAACCCAAAACTGCTCTCTCTCCACAGGACTGGTGTTTATTTGGCCTGACGCTGTGAGACATGTTGACGTAACAGAAACATCCTGTTGTTCTCCGTACCTTGCTCCTGGAGGGTGACCAGCGCCGTGCCTGTCCCAAAACGGTTCCATGCTGTGCAGTTGTAGCGGAGCTGGAAGTCCTGGGCCAGGGTTTCTGACAGCACAAGGGAGGACAGGACTCCATGGTCGCTGGCCACCGTCTGTACCGAAAACCGACCCGAGGACCCGGATGAGAGGGTCATGTCTCCAAACGTCCACACCTGGAGAGAGACCCAGGAGACGGACAATAGGTGAGTGCCTATTATACAGACGATTGTCCACCTCTGTTTTTATCCCTGGCCGTTCAACTGGCTCGACCACCGAGGCAGTGCGTCTAAGCTGCTTCCTACAATGCTAGACAGATTTTACAAAAAATGCACCATATCCTCCTCTATGATAATTGATTGCAGGGCAAAAATCTCAAATAAAATCCAGAATAAATGTTAGTGATAGACACAGCTTTAATAGCCTAATGAATTCAACACGTTACACAGTCAGCCTCTTGCTCAATACTTGATCTTGAGAACAAAGCATTTGGCAAGCGACCGCGGTTTTTAAAGGATAGGAATACCACTGAAATAATAACTCTTTCTTCTTTTAAACAGTAACATTACACTAATAGTCATTCACAGTCCAGCTGCGGTAACAAAAATACTAATTTTCACAGGAAGGCTGTCAGTATCGGTTGGCTATCCTCCGGTCAGGGCCAAGCCCTGTGGGAACAGCTGATATGAGGTTACCAGGTCAGGCTGTTCTCTGGGAGCGTGATGGTCTACCCACCATTTTTGCTAATTTTACACTAAGCTCAGTGAGGTTTTATAATGTGTATTTTTCCTTGTTTCAAAATCAACTTTGTTGACTAAAACATCATTGATTACACAACAGCAGGCAATTTATTTGTAATATTCAGTAATGAGATGTTTTCTCTTTAATATATGGGTTTACCAGTGTTTATCAAGTTTGGCAAGGCATTTTAAAGGGAGGTTCTAGCCACTCTTAAGGGACACTAGACTGGCATCTACCCTATAAAAGCATCTGGCATCCGCCTAAAAATAGAGATGAGATTCAGAGATGGACCCTGTCAGCTGTTCAGCCCAACCAGACCTGGTTGTCTAGGAGGGTTGATCCTGTCAGGGCTGAATCCTCTGCTAGATGAGGTGTAAGGGCATACGCCTCTGGCTCACTCTCACACCCTAATTACCCCTGTCAGACGGGCCCACGCTGCCAGGGTCACATGGAAGGGTCGTCCAGGCCTGATGGACCACTAATTGAGCTGCATGGTCTGGCTGCTGCCTGCATGATGGCCACATCTACATCTATTACCACTCCCAGCTAGCGTCCTGGTGTGTGTGTGATCTGTTCCAGTGTTTGGCGGATGGGGGTTCATTGTGCAACCCACAGAAACGGGAAACACAACGAGGCTCACTTACAATCTTGTCCGGCAGTGGGCTGCTTCCCACTAGACACTCCAGCTTTCCCTTGGAGTGCTTGACGGCGTGCTGTGTGGCGTCCGCTGTGATGATCGGCGGGCCTGCCGGGAGACAGTGTTGGTGTGAGAGAAGACAGACAGACATTTAGAGACTTGACTTGAGCCCCAGATGCAAACTCAGTCGGTTGGTACATCTGGCTAAACCTTCTACATGAGTACTATAGACCGTATCTCACAAAGGTGAGTACACCCCTGTACAACACTGATGAAATTACACTTTGCTACAACGTAAAGTGGTGGGTGTGTAGCTTGTATAACAGTGTATATTTGTTGTCCCCTCAAAATAACTAATGAACAATGTTGTTTTAGAACCATAGCCCAGTTCTGATATGCCTACTAGACTTGACATACCGTTGACTGTCAGGGTGACGTCCCTCTCGGACACCCCAATGCGGGGAACGATGGCCTTGCAGGTGTACGTCCCAGCATCCTCTTGGGTGACAGACTTCAGCTGGAGGGTGTTTCCGTTACTGAGTACCTGGGGGTGGGGGGTGGGGGGGTAGAGATTTCAGGAGCAGTTCGCAGCAGCAGTTGATACAGCCAGATAGATGTGCCCATACAGCTAGACTCTCCAGCTCCTGCATTCAATTAAATTTTATTGTGATAGTGATGCGGTGGTTTTAATCACAGACAGTGTGCGCCCCGGCCCCCATCGCTCTAACATCAGCCACAGCCGCCCACCTCTGGAGTGACCATGCCGCCGAGGAGATTGTCCCAATTAAACGTTGTGGGGCAGAACAGCGTTACCATGGTGTGAGTGGGCCTAAGCCTTCGGAGGCAGCGATAACTTGCTCTGCGTTCGCTCACTCATTAGCTCATTGATCTCAGCGTTCCATCAAGCTGTGATTAATCCATTTACCCGTCCCCCCTCCTTTCAGTCTCCATTTTTTTATTCAACCGCCCTTATAGAGTAACGTAATTAATCCATTACTGCCAGCTATGTGAGGCACGGTGGCCGCAGTGTGTCTGGATTAGAAACCATCGCCTGCTTTTTCTTCCTGCGAACGTTGTTTCACTCAGAGATCGAGATGACAGAATGGCTTTTACAGCATCGCCTGGCGTCCTGCCGCTCTCTTCTCTTTAATGGTGGCGTTTTTGGCTAAAGCTGCCTCTGAAATCCTATTAAGCACAGAGAGAGAGGCTCCCTGGAGACGGAACGAGCGCTTATAGTGTCGAGTCTAGCGGGGCGGGGGACTTTTAACCAGGATGATGCAAACTAAAGGTGGAACTGGTCCATTTGTAGGCTACCTACTGAACGTCTAGCTGTTCTTTGTCTTGCTACTGGGTCTGCAGTGAGGGGCGGACTGCGACGCTGTTTCCAGACGGAATAATGTCCGGTGATTTTGAAGTGGTGTGTGAGCTTTGATGCGATTGATTTAGTGGTCAAGTTGTCTTGACAGAGTGTCACGTCCCCTGTAGTCAGCTGGGCCAACACGACAGTCACAACAATAACTCTTCACCTCTGACTGGTGGACGGCTTCGTCTAAGACACTTACCAAACACGAGCACACTGCAAACACGCACGCGTATGCACCCGCACACACACACATAGACGCTTGAAGCGCTGAACAATGGACTTACCACGCTAGAGCCCTGTTTGGTCCATGCCAGGGTCAAGGGAGGGTTGCCTGTCCAGGTGCAGGTGAAGGCAGCATCCATTCCAATGTCTACCTTCACAGGCTTAGGCTCTGACAGCAGCCTGGGACCAACTGGGAAGGACAGCAGACCATCAGTCCCTCGGCTAGGATTTACCTAGCATTAATGTGTATGTACAACCATGGACTCACGACACAACTCTAAAAACAATGTAGTCAGATGCAGTGTTAGTACAGTTTGACTGCAGTGTGCTCGACTCACATTGTACGTCTACCAGCGTGCTGACGTTGGTGCTCCCCACTGAGTTGGACACCTCGCAGGAGACCGGGTCTGTGAAGTACGAGTGGTCTACCGTCACCTCCAGGCTGTCCCCGTTCGCCTCTGAGATGGAAACCCCCCCCTTAGACCACCTGAACACCAGATCACCACAGCACATCATGTTAGATGGTCAGCTTGGCTTACGGGATCACTTTGGGTTACCAGATTGCATTGGGTTTCAAGAACACTTTGTCAAGCCTGACACTAAGTAACACATAACCCATTATGTCAGGGAGGAAGGATGCTGTGTTTACCTGTAGCCTGTGATCTCAGGGTTGGCGGAGGCTGAACAGATAAACAGCACCTTGGCCCCCTCCAGGACTGTCTGGGGCTGGACAGAGAGTGTCACAGATGGGGGGTCTGCAGGAAGGGAACATACAACATTACTGACTGGAACATAATGAGGCATGCCGGCTACAGTGCCTCTATCAGTATGGGGGTCTGAACTACAATAACGCACTGAAGAGAGAAGGAGAGTCGTACTCATCTGGGAGCAACACGTGAGGAAGAATTTATATGGACTGGTTAGTTTGTGTTTCTGTGGTTACTATGTGGGATAGTGTGTGTGTTTTTGTGTGCGAGCTTCTGTGGTAGGGTTTATATGGAGGGGTGAGTCTGTGTGGCTTTCTGTAGTAGGGTTTATATGGAGGGGTGAGGATATGTGTTACTGTG
>JACXGM010023617.1:0-16203 GCA_016801145.1 Umbra pygmaea
GTCTTTTTAATTCAGGGTGAGCATTTAAAACTTGCATGATACTAGACCACATTTTATTTAAATATTGATCGCAGCATTTATTCATGCAGAATACTTCAATCAACTATTGTGGATAAAACAATTCCTTTAAAAAATTCATTCGGTATGAGTTTTCACGACAGCATTTGATCAATGTAAGGCCAAAGATTTTATTTGGAGTGTAATGTAAATAGAAGGCTATAAATCAGGACACTCAACCCAAACATGAGCTAAAAAGCAGCGCTGGCCTGAATGCATCTGAGTATTTGGCAGGTTCTCCATCAGGACTGATTTGGTGCTGCTCCATAGACTACTACGCATATTCTCTGGTGCAGCGTTTCTATGCAACATTTCTATGCAGCATGTTTATTCAGTCCAGTGACACAAGATAGGAGACTCAATGTGAGAGACTGTCTTTGGGGAAACAACATTTGACAGAAAAAAGCTGTTCATCAATGAAAGATATTTTCCATGTAAACATTCAGTAAAAATATTCACGTTCAGTATAGAAAATAATAAACATCCTACAGTAGTTCAATCTACATGAAAAGGAGTCAGCTTTGATCACAGCATTGTGTTTTCATCTGATGTTGCCTCAGAGAGGCTGTTCAAACGGGGAATCAGTCTTATATAATGTGCTAGTCCTTATTCAGTGCACTACGTTTGACTAGAGCCTTATGGAGCCCTTATTTAAACTAGTGCACTTTCTAAGTTGCTGCCTTGCAGGACTAAGTAGCTGCTCTACAGGACTGAGCCACTGCGTCACAGTAGTCAGTAGTTCGAGCCTGACTATGGCTTCCTGACTTTGCCCAGATTCCCCAGCATGAGGCAGTGCAAATTGGCATAGCACTGCTCTGGATTTGGGATAGATAATTCAGATTATATACCTGCCACGTCGCTCTCCAACAACACTTGTGTGTAGACGCACTTTAGTAGAAAATAGCTGACCATTAGGGACTGTGAAAAAACAACATATGTACAGTTTCTCACAAAAGTGAGTACACCCCTCAATTTTTTTATTTATAAATATTTCATTATAACTTTTCATGTGACAACACTGAAGAAATGACACTTTGCTACAATGTAAAGTAGTGAGTGTACACAGGGCAGCTGACGGGGGGACAACTGGGAATGTTGTCCCAGGCCCAGTCCTGAGGGGGGCCCCAAATTGTTTTTGAACAGTCATTTTTTTTTTTTGGCGGGGGGCCCCAAATGTGGAGTTTTGTCCCGGGCCCACAGATTCCTGTCGGCAGCCCTGAGTGTACAGCTTGTATAACAGTGTATATTTGCTGTACTCACTTTTGTGAGAAACTGTGTATATTAATATATTTTTTATATTTTCTTACAGAGAAATTAATTGAAACACCAGGCACATATCTGATCAACAGCAATAGGCCTGTACTGTGTGTCAATGATTGCAACAACAATGGGTTCATTAGAACCGGCCGTCGTCGATGACATGATTAGCCCTGCCTTGATTAGTGGGTGTTAAGGTTTGTTCATAGTCTAAATACTCTGCTTCGTAGAAATGATTATTGCAAGTTAAAGTATGGTCACTGTTTCATTGCTCCGCATTTTAGATGTGACTAATGGGGGTTAAGGTTTGGTCACCATAACATGCATCTGCTTCTTAGACATTATTATTGGATGTCAAGGTTTGGTCACCATCTCACTGCTTTGCTTCCATTGACATCGTCCTTTACTGTATCAGTATAAATAACTGAAAGTAGTACTATCACGGAAGCCACTTCATGACTATTGCGATGAAGCTAGTTCGTATCTTCCTTCTTTGTTAAATAGGGGACTCATACTCCGACTTCCTACTGGCTGCCGACGTCAGTTTGAGCAGCACCATGCTACCACAGCTGGAGCCTGGTTCTGATGCCAGCAGGGTGCATCTCTTCTCCCCCCTATCCAGCCCCTTCTCGGGGTTGTGTGTAGCACCGGGAGCAGAGGAGTCTGGGTAGGTGACCAGGAAAGCTGCAGCGAGGAAGCCCAGGAAGGACCCCCCAGACGCCACCATGGGGATGACCCTGACACTGCCGACTGCCTCGACCATCACGCTCAGTGCAGACGCCACCAGAATCTGGGCGATGTACACCTGGCATGACAGGATGGCACAGTCGATGCCGAAGCCTCTCCGAGAGTTGCCCGGACTGTGGTGGATGTACTGGGAGGTAAATATGGAGGAAAGAAACATATCACTTTTCATTCACAACAAATAGTCATTTTTTCATTAGCTAGCATATAAAATATGCAACAGTGTATTCATCAGTGGTGAGAGAGTAAGACTTGTAATCAGATGCTTGCCAGTTCAATTCCAGGTCTGGATAAGAACGTCTGCTATATTATTAAAATGTCAAATGAAAAAACTACACATGAAACAGATGCAATGCTGAATCCGGGTCATTTATTACCAACCAGCTTGTATTCAGGGTTCAGCCAGACAGGGTGAACCGTAGGATCTGCTGACCCAGCTCTATTAAAGCGTAACTCTCGCCAAAATGCAAGCTAATGTCTTTTATTTTCAATATACCTGAGTCAAAATTTTGTTTAAATGCATAATTAGGACTGAAGCGCCACTTTTAAGATTTTCCTTATTTTTGGTTTCGGTCAAATCGCCTTTAGAATGGGAGGGATAGGGGCACTACTATGATGACATAAAAATCACTATTTTTAAAACATTAAGAAGGCTCGACAACATGAAACTTTGCTCGAAGTATCACCAGGGGCTGTAAACATGAACTCGAGCATTGAGAACATTGTTTGTATACATAGAGTACACTAAAAAAGGTTTTGTACAACTCACCTTGTTTCTGTTGGCTGCCATTTTGCCAGTCAAAGGGTCGATCTTTGATTGCGAATGAAAAGGAAATGTCATAAGGTTTTAATTCCAATGAAAAGCATGATAACTTAGTCACTTAGCTCATGGCAATATCTATTCAAATAATAACGAAGGGTTTCCATTTAATATCAGTCTAAATCAGGGGTGTCCAAACCCTTCCATGGAGGGCCTAGTGTATGCAGGTTTTCGCTTTTACCTTGTACAAGGCCGATGGAGTAGCTCACTAATTGGTTAGGATCTCCCCTCACCTGGCAGTCTCTGCCCTAATTTGGCTCTGATTGAAGGGAAAGACTAAAAACCAGCATACACTAGGCCCTCCATGGAAGGGTTTGGACACCCCTGGTCTAAATAATCTTAATCTTAGCTTTGTAACACTAGCTACAACTACTCATGCGAGACTTCATGTGACCTTTTGAATATGACGCTCCTTTTTCAACTACAAGGTCAATATTGTTTTTCACTAACGACAAAACAATGAATTATCTGTACATTAATATGTAACTAAGCTTTAGGAGCGTTCCATGTTTACTCTCCTCCCTGTTACATTGCATTCGAAGAGCGACATTTTTTGACTGGCAAAATGGCAGACAGCAGAAACAGAGATGAGTTGTACAAAACATTTATTTGCTCCACAATGCTCGACTTCATGTGTACAGCCCCCGGTGATACATCGAGCAAAGTTTCATGTTGTGTCAAGCCTTCTTAGTGTTTTAAAAATAGCGATTTTGATGCCGTCATAGTAGTGCCCCATCCCTCCCGCTCTAAACGCGATTTGACCAAACCAAAAATGAGGAAAATCTTTTGTGGCGTTTCATTCCTAATTATGCTTTTAAACTAAAGTTTGACTCGAGTACATTCAAAAAAAGACATTAGGTTGCATTTTGGTGAAAGTTATGCTTTAACTTCTACAGTCATGGTCAAAAGTTCTGAGAATGGCGCAAGTAGGTTCTCCACAAAGTTTGCTGCTTCAGTGTTCTTAGATCTTTTTGTCAGTAGCTAGTATGGATTACTGAAGTATACAGTACCTTGCGAAAGTATTCGTCCCCCTTGAACTTTTCAACCTTTTACCACATTTCAGCCTTCAAACATAAAGATATGAAACTGTAATTTTTTGTGAAGAATCAACAACAAGTGGGACACAATCATGAAGTGGAACAAAATTTATTGGATATTTCAAACTAAACAAATAACTTAACAAATAAAAAACTGAAAAATTGGGCGTGCAAAATTATTCAGCCTCCATAGGATAAAACTTTGTAGCGCCTCCTTTTGCTGCGATTACAGCTGTAAGTCGCTTGGGGTATGTCTCTATCAGTTTTGCAAATCGAGAGACTGACATTTTTTGCCCATTCCTCCTTGCAAAACAGCTCGAGCTCAGTGAGGTTGGATGGAGAGCGTTTGTGAACAGCAGTTTTCAGTTCTTTCCACAGATTCTCAATTGGATTCAGGTCTGGATTTTGACTTGGCCATTCTAAAGCCTGGATATATTTATTTGTGAACCATTCCATTGTTGATTTTGCTTTATGTTTTGGATCATTGTCTTGTTGGAAGACAAATCTCCGTCCTAGTCTCAGGTCTTTTGCAGACTACATCAGGTTTTCTTCCAGAATGGTCCAGAATTTGGCTCCATCCATCTTCCCATCAATTTTAGCCATCTTCCCTGTCCCTGTTTAAGAAAAGCAGGCCTAAACCATGATGCTGCCACCACCATGTTTGACAGTGGGGATAGTGTGTTTAGGGTGATGAGCTGTGTTGCTTTTACGCCAAAAATAACGTTTTACATTGCTGCCAAAAAGTTCGATTTTGGTTTCATCTGACCAGAGCACCTTCTTTAACATGTTTGGTGTGTCTCCCAGGTGGCTTGTGGCAAACTTTAAACAACACTTTATGGATATCTTTCAGAAATGGCTTTCTTCTTGCCACTCTTCCATAGAGGCCAGATTTGTGCAGTATACGACTGATTGTTGTCCTATGGACAGACTCGCCCAACTCAGCTGTAGATCTCTGCAGTTCATCCAGAGTGATCATGGGCCTCTTGGCTGCTTCTCTGATCAGTCTTCTTGTATGAGCTGAAAGTTTAGAGGGACGGCCGGGTCTTGGTAGATTTGCAGTGGTCTGATACTCCTTCCATTTCAATATTATTGCTTGCACAGTGCTCCTTGGGATGTTTAAAGTTTGGGAGATCTTTCTGTATCCATATCCGGCTTTAAACTTCTCCACAACAGTAACTCGGACCTGCCTGGTGTGTTCCTTGTTCTTCATGATGCTCTCTGTGCTTTCAACAGACCTCTGAGACTATCACAGATAAGGTGCATTTATACGGAAACTTGATTACACACAAGTGGATTCTATTTATCATCATTAGTCATTTAGGTCAACATTGGATCATTCAGAGATCCTCACTGCGCTTCTGGAGAGAGTTTGCTGAACTGAAAGTAAAGGGGCTGAATAATTTTGCTCGCCCAATTTGTCGGTTTTTGTATTTGTTAAAAAAGTTTGAAATATCCAATAAGTTTCGTTCCACTTCATGTTTGTGTCCCACTTGTTGTTGCTTCTTCACAAAGAATTACAGTTTTATATTTTTATGTTTGAAGCCTGAAATGTGGCAAAAGGTTGAAATGTTCAAAGGGGCCGAATAGTTTCGCAAGGCACTGTAATTACAAGCATTCCATAAATGTCAAAAGCTTTTATGGACAATTAACTTTCTTTTTCAAGACCTCTGCAATCTGCCCTGGCATGCTGTCAATTATCTTCTGGGCCACATCCTGACTAATGGCAGCACATTCTTGCATGAGCAATGCTTGAAGTGTCGGAATTTGTGGGTTTTTGTTTGTCCACCTGCCTCGAGGATCGACAACAAGTTCTCAATGGGATTAAGGTCTGGGGAGGTTCCTGGCCATGGACCCAAAATTCTGATCTTTTGTTTCCCGAGCCACTTAGTTATCACTTTTGCCTAATGGCAAGTTGCTCCATCATGCTGGAAAAGGCATTGGTTGTCACCAATCTGTTCTTGGGTGGTTGGGAGAAGTTGCTCTCAAGAGGATGTGTTTGTACCATTCTATATTCATGGCTGTGTTCTTAGGTACAATTGTGAGTGAGCCCACTCCCTTGGCTAAGAAGCTACCCCACACATGAATAAATTCATCAGAGAAAAAGACTATACACCAGTCCTCAGCAGTCTAATCCCTGTACCTTTTACAGAATATCAGTCTGTCCCTGATGTTCTTCCTGGAGAAGTGGCAACTTTGCTGCCCTTCCTGACACCAGGCCATCCTCCAAAAGACTTTGCCTCATTGTACGTGCATATGCACTCATACCTGCCTGCTGCCATACCAAATCAAGTTCTGCACTGGTGGTGCCCCGGTCCCGCAGCTGAATCAACTGTAGGAGAAAGTCCTGGTGCTTGCTGGACTTTCTTGGGCGCCCAGATGCCTTCTCAAAACCTTTGACCATGACTGTACAGTTGTCTACAGCGCTCAGATAGCTCCTTACCTCCTTGTTCTCGTGGTACTGACCCAGCAGAGCGTAAGGGCAGTAGGAGATGCTCATGGAGATTATGCCCATGGTGCTAATAATCACCATGGCAATGTAGACATTCGGGAAGATCGCCATGACAGCCATTCCTACAGAGAAGCCAAGCGTACCCAGGATGTAGATGACCTTAATGCTTAGGTCATAGTTGTCCAGAAATTTCTGCAGCACCGCTGTTATAAAATACAACATATTGAATACTGAGTTGAACGTTACTGAGTTACATTTGGGGATAATGAGGTTAGCCAGTAATTCCTACTACCGTACATAGGGTGACATTCTACTACATTGGGTCCAAAAACTAAACCAATAGAACCTTCTTTAAAGACCACATTTTACACGCTGGCACCTCAGTTTAGCGCAGTTTCTATGAGCTCAGTCTGAAAAAAAATTGGTGTGTTTGCTGTGCATGAGTCCAACAGAGCACAAGACGTCCATGATGGTACCTGAGCAGATTGCAGCCGTAGCAGCATAGACAACCAGCCCCCAGCAGCCCATCTGGACGCCTTTATGGTAGTTCTGTAGTTCAGTGGAGTTAGCAGCGGCCTGTAGGGACAAGATGTAACATTCATTAAGTCCACAAACTACTAAAGCAATCTGCGCACTACATCTGATCTACTAATTAAGATATATACACAAAAGAAAATATATTTATAAATGCCAAATGCCAGTTAAAACACAATAAAATAACTCAAGGTATAGTTTGCAGGTCTAGTGATTCTCTGGCAGAGTTTACAGAGGAATATTAATACCCGGACAAAGAAATAACACAGCAATCACTAATGGTTATGTCTGGGTAGAGGAAAGGTGACCAACCAACAGCCAGGGCTCTTTGTATCAAAACCATGACCTACGAAAATGACCTACAGTTCATTCAAAATGAGAGAAGATGGAATGGAGGAACGGAGAGATTGGAGCTGCTTACCGTGGGGTCTCCAGCATAGATGACCTGTCCCATGAAGTCTGTGTAGAAGACAGCTTCTGCGATGATGGAGAACCAGGTTAGGAGGTGGCAGACACAGAGCCTCCTCAGCTGGGGCGGCATCTTCAGCATGGAGAGCCACAGCAGTTTGACCGTGGTGCCCTCCTCGTCGCCGTCCTCGCTGTCAGAATCCTGGCTGGACAGAGTGGAGCGACTCAGATGCAGCGCCCTCTTCTCCCGCTGCCGCCTCTGCATGTGATCATAGATGTCGCCCATGCTCTGCGATGCAGTGATGAGGTTGGCGTCGTTCCCCGTGGTGTTTCTACGGTGGCGGTAGCGCGCCGCGCCCACTCGGCCATAGTAGGAGAACGTGAAGGAAGGCTGGCGGTAGTAGGTGTGGTGGAAGCGGCGCGGACAAGTCGGGGCGTGCATGTTGGACGGCCTTAAGCCCTGCATGCAGCTGTGGCGGTTGGCCCCGTGGGCCGTGTGTTTGGATAGGGCGTTCGCAGAGGCCCCGTTTAAACCCTTTGCCTCATGGGTAGCCTGGGGGTGGATCTCCATCCTGCTGTAGCAGGGGTACGTCTCTTGGAGGAAAAGAAGTCTGCCATCTGGCTGGGGATGGTAGGGGCCCTCCTTGTCCCAGATGGTCGATCCGCTGTAGCGCCTCACGGGCATGCCTGGGTAGAAATCCTGCGGATAATCCTGAAAGTCCTGGAAGATGGAGGGCTCAATGTGGGCCAGGAAATGACCATCTTCGTCGAGGTCCAGCTGGATCGTGGCGTCAGGCATGGCCAGAACAGAGTCGCTCTTACTCCTTACCCTGTCCACACTGACGAAGACATCTGAATGCGTGTCTTCACACCTCTCCTCCTCTCCTATAGGGTCTAGCGGAGGTCCGATACCGTTCACTCTCCCTGAAGAGGACAGGCTGCGGGTGTCTCCCTCAATGTCCCCAGCAGCCTCAAAACTCTCTTCCTTTATACTAAACATGTGCAGAATGACCGACACTGTGAAGATGACAGCAGCGAAGACAAACAGGATCTGCTCCTGGGACTTGAAGGCCGTGCCCAAGACGGTGTTTGTCCAGTCCAGACCGCCCAGCATGTAGCCAACTGCTCCTCCCAACCCTGTGACGGCACACCATGTCAGCACGACATTAGCTTATCTATGTGATTACTTCATTAGAGGCAATGGTGTTTGAAATGCCTCAAACATGCGATTCATAAAAGTAAAAAAATAATTTCACTCAGGTAATCATCAAAAAGGAAATATAAGGGTATTAAGGTTCATTACTTGTGGAGCCTTTCGGGGGATAATGTATAAAAACTGTCATTGCAAAATGGTGAAACCAATATGTACTGTACACAAAAATGTTTGAGTCTAAATGTTAACCTCTACTTTTCAGTATAGAGCCATGTACAAATAAAGGCTTACTGTCACATTAAATAGAGGGCACTGCACACTGTTTGAACTAATCTCTACTGCAGTCATGGTGCTCTAATGATATGGGGCCCACATGTATGAAGCATGTGAGATTAAAAATGCTGATCTAGGATCATGTCATTTCACCCTCCCCGTGAAGATCTAGAGATGAATATGACCCTGATCTGACATTTGCTTTAAAAGTGTCTAGCGCCTCAATATCTGAATGGTACAACCTGGAAAGTGACCTGCGGCCCCTAGGACGACTTACCTGCAGAGAAGGCGTGGATGTTTAGGGCCATGTCCTGCTCTTCTGTGTCCGCCACATCCAGCAGGTAAGCTCTGATGGGGCCCTCTGAAGCGTCTGCACTGAAGTCCAACAGAACCACACCAACCACCGTCAACACTATCCCAATGGGCTGACTGTTAGGAACATCCCCAAGGGCTAGTCCTATGCAACACATTAATATTATTAAATACATTCCTATAGTATAGCGCTTTCATCATTTTCACAAAACAATAAAGAAAAATAAAGCTAAAATGTAAAATAATAAAAAAAGTGAAACTTTCCCAATATTGTGATTTTGAAAGTGGTGTTGCACTAATACAGCACTACTTTTCAACATCGGAAATGAGGCTCCTGTCTCCTGGTCCAACATGAATAAGAAATTGGGTGCCATTTGTGCGGGTCCGTGTGGCTTAGTGGGATAAGTCGCTGTATTGCAGGACAGTCTACATCAGTGGTCACCAATCCTGGTCCTGGAGAGCTACCATCCTGTAAGTTTTGACTTCAACTGCAAATAATGTAGCTTAATTCAGTTCATCGTCAAGTTAATTAGTAGAATCAGGTGTGCTAAATTGGGGCTAAAGTGAAAATAGTCTGGATGGTAGATCTCCAGGACCAGGATTGGTGACCACTGGTCTACATCATGGTAGTCATTGGTTCGAGCTTCTCCAACTTTGCCCGGATCCCCAGCACGAGGCAGTGCAAATTGGCATAGTGCTGCCCGGATTTGGAATAGATATATCAGATTATCTATCCTGCCACGTTGCTCTCCAGCAACTCCTTGTGTACAGATTGGGCGCCTGTAAATTCAATCAAGGAAGTATAGTTGGTGAGTGTAATAATCACACACACAAGCTGAAAAAAGGCTTCCGTGTTGGATGAGCAGTGTGAAAATTGTCTGGCTCTGCGACGTGGTTGGGTCTACAATGTAAGTGACCTTTTACAATCCCACATCTGTCCAAGGAGTTGCGAAGCTGCCAACAAGGCATGGTTAGTGGGTAAATATGACAAGACCAATTGGGAGGGGATAAAAATTAGTAGACCCCCCCAAAGAATTAAAGGATTTAGAATGAAGAGGATGAAGAGGCTGGCCAGGCGTGGGAAAATGTCAGTTTAGGAGAAGCTCATTGCCACAGCTTCAATGATGACTTGAGATAAAGAGAGGGATGGAAGATATAAGTGCTGCCGTGTTCTCTGGGTTAATCCATGTCTCTGTCACGGCCAAAAGTTCTACATGGGTTGTGCATTTGGGGAGTTATAGAAATATAATATAAATCGGTTTCCCAAACACAGATTATGCCTAGTCCTGGACTAAATACTCAAATTGAACGGAAATCTCCATTGATCTTGCTTTTTTAGTCCGACGACTAGGCCTAATCATTGTCCATGAAACTGGCCCATAACTTCATTTGCATATCTCGATACGATATGTACGCCCGCCTGGCAACACAATATTATGCCGGCAACATGAACTCGGCTTGTCCTTTTCAAAATAATAGCGCTCCTCATTGTTTGTTCATTGCATAGATAGGTAGTGGGTCCATGTTCATGTGTTGCTACAATTAGTCTATTTTGGGTAACAACAGACTTTAGTGAATGATTTTCAAATGTACTCGTGTTTTTTACAAGAGACACTGACAATATATTCAATCAATTTGTGTACAACGTATTTATTATTGTTTTTAATAATCAATTGTTATTAAAAACATGTTAAATGTGTCATTTTTGCTATCACATTCTTTTGTTTCTTTACATACAATTGCATTTGGTTACAATTCACTAGCTTTATAATGAATTCACAATAACTACTGCAATGAATTAAAACGAGTGCTATTATTTTGAAATGAAATATCTGAGTTTGTGTTGCCGGCATTATATAGTATTCCCAGGCAATCGGGGTCTGGAGTACATATCGTATTGAGATCAGGCCAATCAGGCCATATCGCCCAGCCCTATAATGTGTAAAATTCTACAGCAACAGAACAAAGGACTATTTAAATTCACTGGTTTCTATCCTCTGTAAATATTAATTTTATCAGATAACTTGAGTGAATTTTTAACTTTACAGAATGGAATGCACTGAATGTAAAACAATCTATCCCCGATTGAGCAATAAAACAGATACTGTAGTGTGTGTGGCTTCTAGAACTATCTCATAAAGCAAGGAGACAAAAGAAGCTGACATTACGTTTTCGCAACAATTCTGCAAGGTCACCTTATCAGAAATACCCAGCAAAGTTAAAGTTAGGTGACATGACAAGGGCATTTAAAGAGATGACTTGGCTTTATTCTAAACATACAGAAATGGGGGGAAATGTCAATATATCAAATGTATCTTCACAAGAAAGTGAAGGTATACATTTCAATACATCATTTAAGCTGGGCCAGTCACCTTGTCTAAAAAGGCTTCATACTTAAATGTAGGCTAATTCAATTTAAGGACATTAAGGACCTACCGGTACATGCGATAAATGCAGTTAAATACCAGGTGTTTCTAATTTAGTCAATTAAACACCAGGTGTGCCTCATTTCGAATTCAGAATTTAGTTATACTGGTGCAGGAGAGATTATTTGGCTACCATTCAGGGTTCAAAATTAGCCCCATTTACCAGCCAAATGCTGGTAAAATATGCAGGTGGCTGGTAGATTTGCTTCACTCATCAGCCAAAAATACAATAGTAATCTATTGAGTGGCTGGTAAAATTTGAACATTCACTAGACTGGTGGATGAAAAAGTTTATTTGAACCCTGCAACCATCCCTTTTGAAGGACCTTGATGAAATGTTTGATCGTCATGGAAGGATGACATCGCACAACGACTAAATTATGGAACGCAAATGTTCAACTAAGACTTTGAACTTTTTGAAAGCCTTGTTTGCATAACAATGACATCCATTTAATTTACTGATAGACTCACCTATTATAGCTAACATACAGGTGCATCTAAAGAAATTAAATGTCATGGAAAAGTTCATTTCTTTCCCATAATTTCATTCAAACAGGGACACCATATATTGTAGATTAATTAAATATAAAGTGACATATTTCAAGCCTTTTTTTGTTTAAATCTTGATGATTACAGCTTACAGCTCATGGAATTCAAAAATAGAGTATCTCATAATATTAGAATAGTTTACAATACAGAATTGTTGACCTGAGAAAGGTTTCCTGAGCCTTTAATCTCTCAGTCTGGTTCAGTACACACAACCACAATCATGGGGAAGACTGCTGCAGTTGTCCAGAAGACACTCATTGACACTCTCCACGAGGAGGCAATCAGCCTGTTGCACTGCTAAGGTGTTATGGAAGCCCAGGTTGCTTTGATAGCCCCTTCAGCTTGTCTGTATTGTTGAGTCTGGTGTCTCTTGTTTTCCTCATGACAATACCCCATAGATTCTCATTCAAGCACAGTACTGTAATACCATGGGCAGCAAACCAGTTACCAGTCGTTTTGGCACCCTGGGCAGGTGACAAGTCCTGCTGGAAAAGGAAATCAGCATCTCCATAAAGCTTATCAGCTGATGGAATCATAAAGTGCTATAGAATCTTCTGGTAGATGACTGCATTGACTCTGGACTTGATAAAACACAATGGACTAACACCAGCAGATGACACAAGCACAACTGTCTGTGGAAACATCACACTGGGCTTCAAGCAACTTGGATTCTGTGCCTCTCCACTCTTCCTCCAGAGTCTGGGACCAAATTAAATGCAAAATGTACTTTTATCTGAATAGAGGACTTTGGACCACTGAGAAACAGTCCAGTTCTTTTTCTCCTTAGCCCAGGTGAGACACTTTATGTTGTCTCTGGTTCAGGAGTGGCTTGACACTAGGAAAGCGACACATGTAGCCCATTTCCTGGACATGTCTTTGCATGGTGGCTCTTGATACACTGACTCCAGCCATTGCTGCATTGTAGGACAAACTACGTCATGGTAGTCAGTGGTTCGAGCCTGACTATGGGTTCTTCGACTTTCCCCAGAACGCCAGCACAGGGCAGTGCAAATTAAAATAGTACTGCCCAGGATTTGGGATAGATAAGTTGAATTATATACCTTGTCATGTCGCTCTCCAGTGACTCCTTGTATGCAGATTGGGCACTTGTAAATTCAATTACGGAAGTATAGTTGGTGAACATAATCATCCAGTGCATGAGCTGACTAAAGGCTTCCGTGATGGATGAGCAGTGCAAAAACAAATGGCCAGCTGTGCAACATGTGGTTGTATGAACCATGTGAGCGACCCTCACCATCCTACATCTGTTCAAGGGGTTGTGGAGCTGCCGACAAGGCAGTATCATTGGGAATTGGACAAGACCAATAGGGAGGGGATAGCCTAGTTGACACCAGAACCCTCTCAGCTGCCACTGAGAATGTGTCTGGGCAAGGTTCATTCACAGCCCATTTCCAAAGGGGCATCACCAACGGACACCGCTCAAATGCCTCTCGCGGCAATTGGATATATCAGACCTTTGCTGAATCGAGTCGGCAAGACCACGACAATATCTTTTTTTTAGATATGGAGTCTTTAATTGTTGTTCTTTGCTCGTTTTAACAAAAAGGTAATGTTCAAATAGTTTAACACAGACGCGATAGCTGATTCAAACTAGCGATGTTCCGAATGTTCCATTGCGGTAGCCATCGTCGTTATTGTCTGCTTCAACGAATGACAGTATATAGCTGCGCTATCGTCATCGTATAAAGCCCGCCTCAATGGTTGTGATTGGTGCCTCGATTTGGAAAAATTGGAAATGGGCTTGAATGGGCTCTTGGCCAGACTGAATCTCAAATTTGCCAGAAGTCCGTCAGGGTTCTCACAGGCTAGGGAGGGGAGAAAAATGGGGAGGCGGACGTCTGCTGACTATTCCCCATGATTGTGGTTGTGTGTACTGAACAAGACTGAGATTAAAGGTTAAGAATACTCTTCTAAGGTCCACATTTCTATATTATAAATTATTTATTGTATGTAATGTACTGAGATACCCAAGAGATTTAAGTTGTTATAATTAAGATTGAAGGTGTTCCTTTTTTACATATATTACGGGGGAAAAAAATAAAAAATTCCACAATATTCAAATGTTTTGAGATACACCTGCATATGATAACAAGTCACAACCAGCTGTCAAAATGCTGAATGCATTCTTAGCCCAACCACTCAAACTAGATCTGCAGGTCTTGTATGATCAATAATTGATACAATTAAAAGCTCAATTAATTAATATTTTTTGCTAATATTGTCATTTTAAAAATAACAAAACCACTGACAGGGATGAACGTCCACCAGTGAATAATCTTTAATAACGAGCCCTTAGCCAAAATGCGGTACATATGGAGGCAGGCTTACCAATGAGGGAGCCATTGAGGAAGAGTGACACACCGAGCAACACCCCCACACAAAGGACCAAGATGAAGGGTCTTCTCCGGCCCCATCGGAGGGTACAGCGGTCACTAGCTGAGCCAATCACAGGGGTTAGGATCAGCCCAAGAATCGGGCTTAAGAACCACGTCAGGCTGTAGTACTGCTCTGGAAGTCCTGGTGTGAAAAACAACGTACTGCATCAACACCATAGAAATGAAATCTATAGAAGCCTCATTAAACTGTTTTGCTTGGTCATTCGATTAGTACACAAAAAAATGGCGACTGTCGTTAGTTGTCACATTAACAACATGCAAATTGGTTTAATGCGGAAGTAGGCCGATAGATCTTTGCAATGGAATGGTACACGTAAAAATGGCTTCCGCTCTGACCATTCTGCTACATTTATTTGCATTGGAATGGCACTTCTAATCATTCAATTTCTATGATCAACACATTCAGTCAAAATGCATAATCAAGCAGTGGCGTAGATTGGGGGGGGGGACTACCGACAGGTCAATTTGAAAATTCCCACGAAAGAGAGTATAAATCCTATTGACCAATGGCCCTTAACAATATGTAACAAAAACTTATTTGGCCACACATAGACAACTGATTACAGATTCAATGGTATTAGTTCATTAAAATGTTAGGTTCCTTTCTAAACTGGCATACGGCATTCAGAGACAGAAGGGGCCCATTCATTCAGCTTAAGCTAACTGAGGAACTCTCCAAAGGCTAGTTAAATCATGATGAGGAAAAATGTACTACATGTTACTTTTATGAAATGGAATGCACTGAACGTGGGCCTGACCTAGTCTATTCTTTAATATGAACAGTAGAAAAAAGCATTTGAAATGTGAGTGGCTGTAATGACTTTTGTAATTCAATCACAAACCAAGACACCAAAGCTGACTACATGTTTTACAACAATCTAGAAGGTCACCTTCTAAAAAATACAGTTGAACTCAGGCTGTGTGGGCATTGAAACAGAACAATAGCAAACAGCACCAAGGCTAATTTTTTATAACACTAAAATGTACATTTCTGTGGTTTAATGGGTCCAATTGTCTAAACCACAACATCCAGGTCACATGTACTGCTGCAGCATGAGTTTGAAACCGACCAACTGATCTGTCAGCAAAAAATCTTTCCCCAACTTTTCGTTCCTCCAAAGCGTAATACCTGAAAATATTTCTTTAAAAAAACTGTGCACTGATGTTATTACAAGCGTGTTCCTGTGTTTTCAATATTAGATCATTTATAGCTAACTGTGTCAAACAAAATGACTGTCCTCATACTGTCTACATACAATATTCAAAAGTGAGAGAGAATGTGAAGCTGTTCCATACATTATTACTACATACTTCCTAGTGGGAAAATGGGCTGACTGAAATGTGCTGACCCACACATTCCCAACATACCTACTGTACCAAACCTGTAGAAGTCATTGTTGTTTTCTGCATTGATGACAAACCTGCCAATGACCCCTGTCCACCATGCTACCTATGCCTAGTGACCAGTTAGTTAGCACCTCCCTATGGGGTTTAGTCCAACCCCTTTAGATACGGTTGATGGATAGCCACATTGATGTGTAAAAAAAGTACAAGATTTTTTTTAAAGGGTCCAACACACAGCTAGCCTGAATTATTACCACTTGAAAACTATGGTGCAACTTAAGTTCCTACCTATTTGCAGTAATACAGGTGTGACAAGGGCTGTTTCCATGGCATAACAGAACTCTCGTCCAAACATGACGGCTCCATGCATGACCCACTTGCGCAGTGGGATACGGCTCCCGCCAGCACTCTCATCCAGGGACC
>JACXGM010023618.1:0-16115 GCA_016801145.1 Umbra pygmaea
GTGCGCCGATAGGAGAAGGAGTTCACTGCAGATATTCTGAGTCAAGAGCTTTCTATCCTCGCGGCTTGCGTCAGCAGCGCCTTGCATCGCCCAATCAGCGGATTACGGGCGGGTGCGGTTTTGAAAATAGGTCAAAAACTTTGATGCCGGACAGATGATGAATTTTGTGATGCGGTTGCGGATGAAATAATAGCCCATCTGCACATCTCTAGTGTGCACAACACACAGAAACATGTGCCCACAAATACAGATATTAAAAGGAAAGTCCACTTGGCTCAAAAATCTGAGGGGGCACGTGCCCCCTTAGTTTCAATGGGCATGACGGCTCTGTCCCCAATATTGTTTACCAAGGTGGTTGCATACTTTCGACTTTTCATTAATGTAGCTTTTAGCGTCTCTATTTCTTCTTCCTGTGTCATACTTAAGTTTGTAGAATTGTACACCCTCAATGAAATCAATACATTATCATACTGTATATAAAGGAATCTCATATGGAAAAAAATTATTAAATATGAAACTTATGTTTCAGGTTTTATGACTGGAAATATGAAATTAACATGCAATCCATTCAGTCAAGCTTTAGTTATATCTGATCCACTCAAGTGGATCAAATGAGATGTGATGTGTTTTATAGATCTGGTCCTCATGTAACATTGGGCACTGTGCATGTGTGATGCTGGGATCACACCAAGGATGACACTTGTACACCGCAATCAATATCGTAATAAATCTTCCGCAACTTCAAGATGGTGGAAATCTTTGCATACAACTGTCCTCCTCCAGCAAGGCAACTAGCAGGAGCTTTTTCAGTTTACTATTCATTGACAATAGTTTGTGTAATGACAACCATCTACTGAGCTGTCAAAGCTTTTCTTGCAATCCCATAAACCCATAGGTGAAAGCAACATATTAGCGCTTCCTCAGGGGTACATCAACTTCCGGTTCTGGTGCCGTATGGCAATGCACCACAGAAGTTGAATAATTTAAACTCTTGTGACACACCGGCCGCACCACAATTAACATTTTGATTGCTTTCTGTTGAAATGAATGGACTTCAGACAGAATGCAACCAGTTTGCCGTGCCTGGTGTAATTCCAGCATAAGGCTGGATTTTCACCAGATGCAGATGCAATTTTTCCGTATGTGAGTTTCATGGATTTTTAGTCTGGTATTTTCCATATTGTTTGCACATATGCTTCACAAGGCTGTGTAAGGTGTAGCAGAATGGAGAAGAGCATTGTGGATTTCTAAGGTGCATCCCTCCTCCAGGTTAGATCAGACCACATTACTTTGTCTACATCACATGCAAATATTCTCGCTTTCTAAACAGCGAGGAAACAATCTCCTAGAGTGGTGTATCCAACGTTGGACAGAGGCAGAGTCTATGTCCCCACATGCCTCATCCACTGCCTGAAGTGACGTGCGGGCATGAGGCCGACGTTCATAAACTTTCCAGCGCTAGGTAGAGAACAGTTCCTCAACATAGAGAACAGTTCACAATTGTGAACCATGGATGGGTGGAAAAACCGTTTTGGACCAGAACAGCCCAGTTAAAACTTGCATTGTCCCATATTACCACAAATCTGGTCCCCTCTGGATCTGTATTATGATCTGGAACAAGCAGATTGTGAGTTGCATCCAGAAAACTAAGCAAATTGACAGTGTTATAAGGACCAAGTCTGGCATGGTGGTAGACACCATTGTGCATGATGGCAGCACACATTTCCCCACGCTGTCCAGGGACATTGATGATGGCCCTTAGTCCAATTACATTACTCCCCCTGTGCCTGGTTTTGGTGAGATTGAAGCCAAACTCATCGAAGTAAATATATTCTTGGAGAATTGCATTAGCATCCATCTCTAATTTTCTATGACAGACAAGGGAATATACAGATCAGTAAACATGGTCCAATAATCCCTAGTATCTGCAAATTGAAGTACTGGACGTTGTTTGCATAATTGCATCCACATTGTCACATCGCAGATCTTTGACACATTCAGAGTTTCTCTCAAATGGCACCTTGTACACTTGTTTTATTGTCACTCTGCCGCTGGAGGACACATTGCAATGTCGACAGGCTAACTGCATAGATGTTGCGGAACACTGCTGCATCATTCATTATCTGATCTCTTATCTCCCTAAGATAGATGGCATTGTTGGCCAAAACCATATTCCTAATTGCCAACTCTTGTTCCTGTGTAAAGATGTGCCCTTATCTTTCACCATGTCATTGCCTTTTCACTCTGTGTGTAGAACATTCAAAAACAGTATGTGCAGTATATTACTGATGTTTGACAGGTTGTTGTAATACAGTACTGTTGCCATCCACTGCTACAATGCAGTGCAGTAAACGGGGGGCTTACAACAGTGGTTCTCAAACCTCTCCTCAGGGAACCCCAGACGTGATACAGTTTAGCTGTAGCTCTAAACCATCAGATTAGATTCACTAATAAACAACATGTTGATTAGTAGGTAAGTTGAATCAGGTGTGCTATCTCATGGGTAGTTCAAATACATGGACTGGCTGAGGGCCCGAGGAGAGGTTTGAGTACCACTAGCTTAGAGCTTGAAATGTTTGTGTAATACAGTACTATAGAGTAATGGTGACGTTTCCATTAGATGGCTTTATACACTTACTCATTTCTAAAAGGTTCAAATGATGGATGCTATGGTAAATGTACACTGTAAATGTACCCCTCTACCTCAGCCCCTATTTTTATTTTTTTCTAACTGTCTGTATGGTACAGCACCACGCCACTGTACCGACCATCTACCTCCAAACACTGACATCTGTTGCACTTATTATTTTCTATTGTTACTATTTCTATTGTGCAATTTGTGACTTGTAATTGCATGTGCAACTTCATGATCTCTGTACCTCTACGCTATTATCTTGGCCAGGTCACTGTCTCAAGTGAGAAACTGTTCTCAATGTGCCCACCTGGTTACATAAAGGTTACATGAAATAAATACAAATTACATGAAATTATACTCTCAGTCCAGCCTCCCTAATGATTAACCCGTAGTTGATAACACGATCAATTAGCGTAGCCCCAATCTCATCAGAGACAACTGTCCTTCATCCTTGTCCCCTCACTCTCCCTGCAATGTCTGCATCCCTTGTTCTAAATCTGACCTTTGCAGTCTATTTATGAGCCTATACCAAAGCAATGATTGGTTCATGATCAGTTCAGCTATTAGTGTGTACACACATGGGGAGTGTGTGTGAGACGCTTGTGAATGAGTGTGGGATTTTGATTGGTTGTGTTTGGCAAAGGCATTCAAGTTACTTGCTGTCTGATTTTGTGCCATGAGTAGAGAACTGTGTGTAGTTTTGCAAAACGTTTTGTGAAATTGGAAACTAAGGGGAAAGGCTGTGAATTAACTTATATTTAATTAACTTATATTCTGCTCTTTGAGTGACAGGGTGCACAAACTGAGACACAGATGTTGTATAAACGAGCAGTTGAACAGGGGCACCTAATGAAGTGGCTAGTATTTTATCTGCGCAGATGGCTCAGTGGGTAGGGAGTCAGACTTGTAGTCAGAAGGTTGCCAGTTCGATTCCCGACTGAGCCAAATGTCGTTGTGTCCTTGGGCAAGACACTTTCCCCTAATTGCTCCCAGGTCATTGCTGTAAATAAGAAACTGTTCTTAGTCAACTTACCTGGTGAAATTACGTTTCAGTGATAAAGGTTAAATAAAAAATAAAAAAAACAATTCTAGTTGGTTGTCAAATATAAGTAGACCCCCATAGTTTTTTTAGAACCCTATCTAATAACATACTTTTGTAAACATCACACCAAGTATGGGCTTTACAATATTAACATAATAAGATAATCATGTGCAATAAGTATGATAATCACTGACAGTGCCGGCCCGAGCCTTTTGGGGGCCCTAAGGAGAATTTGATTTGGGGGCCCCCTCCTACCATGCGGAGCCAACTGTGCACTTGATTGGGGGCCCCTCGGTGGCAACGGGGCCCTAGGCAGCCGCTTAATTCGCTTATGGCTGGGGCCGGCCCTGATCACTGATCACAGTCATGGGTTGTAGAGGGAAGTTTGATCACTGTGGAATTAACTAGGGAGAGAAAGGCAATATTCAGGTAGATACATACACACACACGCTCTGTTGGTGCTCAGATGCAAGAGCAATTAGTATCCCTCTCTAAAGTAGCAATGATTGTCTTAATTCTGGTTGCAATTTTCCCCAGATGAAAAGGTCCTCGCTAAAGGTGGGTGGTCCACAAACACAGAATGCGGTGAATTAGTGATCGGAAGTAAACTGGACGCTATCAAAGCACATGCCCTACAATTGGTGGTGTGTGAACTTGCCTTTAAGACCTTCATAAAATGACATGGCACCTGAAAAGCAAGACTCAGCATGCATTTGACTGCACATGACCCTTATTGTTCTAAAGGAACATTAAGTACTGTACGTGTGTGCTGAACATTGTATACATACTGCAGAATGTGACAGGTTGAGAGTGCTAAAGGTAACCAGTGAATGATATTATATTAATGTATACTTAAACTTTGATTGTGATGGACTCTTGTACATTTTGGTAGCCAAATAGTGGACTTCACACCACCTCTGTTATACCAGCAATTGAGTATGTTTGGTCAAACAAACAAATCATGAACAAAAGGGCCAGCAACATTAATTCATTCTTTGAAACAAAAAATATATTCACCTGAAAAACTTTCTGACATAGGATCCTCATCCTGAGGATTGTTATCTTATATAGGCTAATACGTTGAAATGGAAGAGCGCCAGATGGAGGAAACGATTAGTGAAGATGATGTAATCCACAAAGCCCTACGGAGGATGAGTAAGAGAAGACGGGGACGCCGGATGCAGCGGTGATCAGTCAGCAAAGATCACTTGCATTTTTAACTGCCAACAGCGACATTGATACGGCAACTCAGTTGAATGAACATGACCCCAAGTTGACATTACTGTTGGTAGTCAGCATCAGGACAATGGCAGTGAAGTGAGCCGATCTGACGGTATAATTAGCAGAAAGGACTATTCGGTTGTCCGCCATCTTACAATATCACTTTTTCATGGCTTGTACTTTGAACCTACAACAGTCACCAGTGGAGACGATCATTTTATACAGTAATTGTTGTTATTATATACTGTTGCAGCATGACAATAAAAACACAGAAATAGAAACACTGGAGTAGAAATGGCAGGTCAGTATAGGGATTGGTCTTTTTGCTGAGTCATAAACAAATGAAAATAAACAAAAGACATGTTACTGCAGGTTAGGTCCCAAATGGCACACTAGTTCTTCTACAGTACACAAACTTTGACAACGGCCAACCAGTCTCGGGTCAAACGTAGTGTATTATGTAGGGAATAGACTCAAAGCCAGAAAAAGCTATATTTGACAATGAGAGATTCACAGATAACAGATAAGGCACTTGCAAAACAAACTCTTGCAAACTAAAACAACCTTTGGTGATACATTTCAAAACAGATGCCATTTATCTCAATGAACTTAACCAAAAGCTCTACAAAAAATAAAAGAAATCCATTAAATAAATAGGAAATGAAACTGGTAACTTAAATGCCAATCATGACTTAGATTTTCACGTTGCTTTATGTTAATGCTAAACCACATCTGAATCCCATAAAGTGCATCTTTGGACAAATGGGCAGGAAAAAAGTAGCTTTGCTGACATGACATTGTACACAAGCAAGAGGTAAATCTCACACACACAATTCTAGAAGAATCCACTAAATGCATGGGCTTTAATTTCCTCAAGCCTTTTTTTCTTCTCATCTTTCATGGGGGTAGATTTGAATATCCATCGAGCAGTTGTCCTACATCCCCAGATCAAAGAAAACAGCTGGATACCCTTTGTATGATTTTCCATGCTTTATCTAGTAAGTTATTGGCAGCATGAAGCATTAGCTTTGCGTAGTTGGTGGGAGTCTGATAACTACTCTGTGTGCTTGACAAAGGCATGGAATTCAAATGATTAGACTTCCAGCAGCTGTACTAAGCCAATGCTTCATGCTACCAACAACTTTTTTAAAACAGCACAGAGAATTATTAAGATTGTTTCCATGTGTTTGTCTGAATTTGTAGGACAACAGCTTCGATTTCAACAACTCATGCCATCCCTTTAAAACCAGCGCTACTGTAGGTCTGTAGCATTGTCTGGATCAGTGACTGGACTTGTCAGTGAAGACAAATAAAATAAAATCTGAACTAAAATGTTATTTTTCCAAACAAACATTAACAATTATTATTTCAAGCTGTTCTTTCTACTCACAAAGATCCATTGCATTTACAGCATATGCACATTGTGCACAATGCAAACCAAATACACTCCAATGTTTTTTACAGTTAATGGCCATATTTGTCAAATTCAAGCTGTGACAACAGAACAACACTCAGAGAAGTAGATACAAGAATGTACCTAAAATGGTACAAAGCTTGTCACTGGGGCTGTATCCTACCAACGTATGAATATTGTTCCCTTCGGCATGGGTCCATATATTAACGATTGAATATCTGTTGCTCTATAGGGACGCATAGGTACCCTAAGGGACAAAACTGTATGCATTTAGTCCCCTAGGGATCACTTTTGTACTTTTGCGTTTTCTTATGTGACCAGCATACCTTTAAGTACATTTTTGTCCCTCAGCATTGGTTGGTCTGCAATATAATGTTTTAGATGTTGTACACATGAAGTTGTGTAGGCTATATTTCTTTGTAACTCTAAAGGTTTACCCTACCAGCTGTGCCATACCAGATACTTTCTCTTATTGGCTGTTATGCATGGGCTTTGTGACTTCACTATAGCCTGTACATAACAGCTAATATGAGAAAGTGCTTGAGCTGCATAAAATGTAGGTGGTCTGTTTTTCAAGACAAAGTGAAATCGTAACAAATTCAAATTTGGCAAAACTGTTGAAACAATCCTGTTAAACAACTGAAATATTTACCACCATCTTTTTCTAAACAAAATGTGAGCTAAAAATATTAACACTGTTAATTTCCGGGTTGAATAAGAATGCCGTGGCAACAATAGTAGTGACCGGTCTACCACCTTCCAATATCAAAATGGCTATTTTTCCCTCATAGCTACTGTTTGCTTTAGTGGCCTGACATGGTGATTTGAACACTCATACCAACTTGTGGTCATTAAGAGCACTTCATCTCTCTAAGGAATGTTAACTGTTGGCACATGGCAAGTCAATGCCACAATCAGGTTCAGTTAGTTGAACGCTCAGTCATTTTTTGGGACAGGTGTCAGCCTACTTACAACGTAGCATGTTCACATTTTAATGGTCAAGTTTCAGTCTAGAAAAACCCAGAGCATTAACCCAGCCTCTAGGAAGGGAATTCCCCTAGGTTTTTCCTTAACACACAATCGAAAGATGCAAATGGGTCTAGGCACCTTAGTGAGTTATAGGATGACTCAGCTCAAGAAAAAAAAACAGAAATCATGGGGAAAAGCAGTTGGTTGAAAGCGCGTAGACCCTGCACACTGTTTTTTTGGTGTGTCAGCCTATATTGCCATTTTTCCTGCAATCCCCATCCTCCTTCAGCAAATGTAATCTACAAGCAGTGTATCCCATCCCCACTAGACGGCCTCCTACAGAGTATTGGATCTTTAGCATAATATGTTTATATAGTATTAAGTGTGTATGTGTGTAGACATTTCACCATCTAGGCTGTCTCGCTTTGTACCCCCAGCTTAGGGCACATTCCAGACACATTGTAACAAATCACTCCATTTTGTGATGGTGGTGGTTATTGTTAAGTGCCAGGTGGCCATTCCCATTCTGCAGCGCAAAGCCATTCTTCGTTTTCTCCCTGCGCTCATGTTCTTCAACCTCTTCATCGGACTCCGTCTCCTCCCTGTCGCTTCTCTCATCCTCAACAATATCCTGATGGAACAAGAGGTATCCATTGAGGCAATTTAAAGTCAATCATTGATGTCCAAATCAGATAAAGATGCAGTTCACTATTTTTGGCGACTTCTGGTACTTTTGGGCCAAAAAGGTTCCAATAAAATCATTTTTCAATTTCTGCCAAAAATCATAAAAATCACTCGCTTTCAAACTTGTCATTCCATGGCTAATGGAGGCATGACGTTGACTCTATATATAGTTTACGTACTTACTGTATAAACAACATATTGCATATTAAGCCCAAAATGAGAGATTTAAAGCAATCCTTTCAGGTATTTCACTGGAAGAGCAGTTGGCCAGAATCAAATCCATGCTGCAGCAGTAAAAAGACACTTGACTACCCTTTGCAAACAATAATTTTGACATGGAGGCACAAGTTTTTCACAGGTTTCAGTTTCATTGAAAATTCTCCAGAATCAATTTCCAGGAGACCACCCCACAAGTGATTAGGTTTGTGAATACGTACGTTTCCGGGCAGGAACTTGATGGCCATGCGCACAATGAGGCCTGCCCAGAAGATATGCAAGCACTGCAGTACAAGCAGCAATCCGTTGAAGAAATAGAATCCGAAAAAAGGAGGATAGATAGTCAATGGGTAAACCCATGTAGTGTGTATGATCCTGGGTGAAAAACACAGAACAGTCAATAAAGGGTCGCAATGCCAATTAAAAGCATTTTAACTGAATCAAAACAATGCATTTCATCTGTTAGTTGGTTCATTGTGAAGAAAAGAAAAAGCCATCAAAATGTATACATATGGTAGTTATGGGTGCTTTCAACATAAAATGACTATTTATAGGACAACGGAAGCCCAGTGCTGAGCTAAATGGAATGTTCAATGGAAAATCACTGGTAACAATGCCTTTTAGTCTAGTTAAGCCTAACATGTGTCCGGGAATATGACCCCAGGATGCAGATGTGTGGCATCCAAGATCAACTTACCAGAATGGGAGTATGACAAGTCGGGTGAGGATGAATACAGCTGCAAACAGGATAAACATGTAGTTGCAGGTCTTTCTCCAGCCTGCATAGTTGAACATCTTTGCTGACTAAGAAAACCAAAAGAAATGGAGACAAAACATTTTTTCATAGATATATATGACTTGGTTGCTGTTAGACATGTTCTCCTATAGATGGCTGGTGTGGCCGGTTCTGAGGAGAAATTCTGTACAATTTATCACCACATTGATGGTACAATTCCAGTGGCCATTATTGTCCACAAATACAATTGAATGGGTATAGGTTCTTCAGGCTTGTAATTGTGAAACAGCCTGATGCTGGGGGTGGTTTACCTCCAGTAGGTAATCCGAGGCATCGTGCACCAGCATGATCAAAGTCCCAGCACGGATGTAATTGACCAACCAAGAGAAACTGATCAGCAGAATAGTGGCCACATGGTGAACAATCTGCTCCTTAAAATCCTAGCGGGGCGAGAGAAGGGGGTGTCTGTCAGTAAATTCCCTTTGTGTATGGCACATTGGCTTCTGACAAAACACTACCCAGGAGGGGGCAGTGGTACAGTAAAATCCTGTTAATGCTCGTTCTCTTAGACATTGCACCAGGGTTACGGCATTTCAAACTCCCAACTTGACTGGATGCCGAACGTTTAAATCTGCAGCTATTATCTTAATTGCCAATAACATTTCACTCAACGCATGGACAAAGGTTGCTCAAACCATATATCTTCAATGAGTTTGGATATTGCCTAATTATCAATTATCTGTCAAATCGAATTAGCAAACATGACTGGATTTCATTTAGGCAGACTTTTTGAAGAGTTTACATATTTCCCTTAGGCTTAACTGGACAACAAACAGGGCTGGAAACGAACTAACAGTCTCTACTATTACACCTTCCCAGTGTCCCTGTCATACATTAACCAACAGAGGCCCTAGACAAACACATGAACACCCCAGTATTGCAGAGACTTAAAACACTGATCAGGGAGTAGGGAAAATGCCTGCAACCAATATAACAATCACTTTTAATTCAAAGGGGCTTATTGGCATGAGAAACTTATATTTACATTGTTAATTTCACTTTGCTTTGGCAATCACACAAAACAGTTAACATTAAATGCAAACATTCCAAAAGAGGAAAATGTTTGAAATACCCATCAAGAAAATGTATTGGTCCAAAACTCAACATGCACTTTACAAGTTAATATATAAATTATACTATTAATTAAAATAATTCTAGCAATAAAAGAATGTACGAAAAGTAAAAAAAATATATTTACATGATTACAATAATATAAAGCAGCCTTAACACATTGAACAGATAACATTTCTATAGTCATTTCACTTACTTTGCGCTTGACATCTGTTGCCACACTAAAGAGCAATGATATGTAGAATCCCAACTCAATCATATAGTACCAATATTGAGAAGGCAGCAGTGTCTGTAAAAAGCAATAACAGATTTAACATGAAAATATACCTAATCAAATTGCAACGTGAGCCGTTAACAAGAGTTGTCAACCAACAGTAATATGCTAATTTAAATAAGACACAAGGTAAGTATTTCTAACAATTCACTGGTAGCCCTGAACCATCTCACCTGGATCAACTAGTCACTAGCTTAATGTAAACAAGTTGCTTCAGGTGTGTAAGTTTTGGAAAACATCTAGTACATACATGTAGCTGGAAGTCAACCAGGAAAGTTTTGAAAACCATAGACTTCACAGCAGTACATTTGAGTGAAATGTATATAGTTGTCTAGAAATTACATTTAAAAAATGTGCAAAGAAAACAGTTTTGTGATGGGACAGTCTGGACGTACCAGAGTTGGGAAGCCATTCCACATCTCCTTCATGTCATAAAACCAAGGTTTCTGGGAAAAGATTTACATATAAGTGAAGATTTCAATCTTTTACACAACAAAAATACAAAATAGCACACACCAGAGCAAAGGTAGAAACACAGGGCTAGCATCCGGTTTGGCAAAGTGATGCAAAAGCAGAAGTGCCTTAAACCTGCATTCTATCTGAATTCCAGCTGGGGGCGACACATGCGGTTACAAAAGGAGGTCGGTTTCTGTTGAAGTCTGTGAGAAAATGAGCCACTTCTCACTTGATTTATTAGCTCAGTAAACATTTTCATAATGAGTTTATGCTCTTAATCGCTATTTTTTATTCTTCTGCAATAGAGAATGATGTTAACTTTTTGAATTATGGTCTCGTTGATTTTAAAATCAGCAATAAAGCAGGGGGTGTTTTAGGGCGTGGCTATGTAGTGACTGTCACTTTGGTCACCTAATAATGTTTTTTTCAGCGTACGGTAGTACGACAAGACACTCAAAGGAGTCGGCAGTTCAAGTTTTTCCGGTAAGTAACGTTACATTTTGTATTAATAATTAATTAATTAATTAATGTAATAATTAATTTCATTACCCAACCTTTCTGTTAGACACCCTCTCGTCTAAGACGGTCTCATCTGCAACCAAGATGGCTGCGCCAATAACGGCAAACTCGATGACTCAAATCAGACCTCCAAAAACCAATGGGTGATGTCACACATGTTCTGTCCAGTAGTATATACAGTCAATGGGTAGAAAACATTAAATGGGGAAAGCATTGCTTAGCACATACAGAAAACCTGACCAAATTGCAGTACTCACATCAATTAGGACACCCAGGCCAGCAATGAAAGCAAGAAGGTAAAATGTAAATCTCCAACTGTAAGAGAACACACAATGGCCTCAGAATGTCTGTATGACCAGAATACAATTTCAGACAGCATACATGAGGCGGCAACATGGCTTAGTGTTTAGGGCATCTGCCTGTGTCTGAAAAGTCCCTGGTTCTAATACCTTAACCATGAAGGTGAAAGCTCAGTCATTCTAACCCTAATTGCTCCTCAGCTCTCCTGTATGATTCCCTTCATGTCGTTGCTGCAAATGAGAATTGTTTTTTATCAACTTGCCTGGTTAAAATAATGGTAAAATTAAAAAGAACACAGCATACATCAAGGTATTACATCACCGACAAACAGACTACAAATTAGGACTTTTTCAAGACAAAGAAAAAGAACAAGCTACATTAGGTGAAAGACAGAAGTAAAATATTTGCACAACACAGACAAGCTTTTATTTTGCGCAGGTGCCTAAGACATGAAAAGAAAATAACAAGACATTTACAAAAAGCATGCAAGGCCTAACATGTTACACAGTACAAATTTGACTTGGAAACAAGTGTGGTTTTGACATAAGAATTATGTAATGGCCACTGCCATTTCCATCCAATACTCTGTTAGTATTTGGTCTGAAATGAGTCGAAGGTACATATACAATGCCAAAACGAGTGAACAAGAATGTTTAGACAAATTAGTTGTGTGGGTTTGCACAAGGCTTCCCAGGGTACCTGGCTTCCTGGAACTTCTTGAGCTGGCTGGGCCGTTCCTGATTCCTCCGCTGGCGGAACCACCTTTGGACCTGCCGCACTGAGCAGCCAGACTTTTTACTCAAATCCTCCAAGGAACTCTGACGAAGACAACAGGGTTAGAGGGCAATACAGACCTAAACTATCATCTCTTGGTCATCTTTACACAATTTAATTGTTTTACTTTAAAGGGTGTTGCCATTTTAAATGCAAAAAAGTGATTTAATTCAGCGATTGTGCAGGACGTTTGTGCATTAATTTTGTGATCTATAAGGAAAGTGGTCATTTCCTACATCCTAAAAATTTGAGGGGGGACTTGAATTTACTCTGTTACACAGAACCAGGTAATGTGTTCCTTGTACATTTTAACTCCCACATGATAACCACAGGAAGTGGGTTCATGGTTAGGGGGATCTATTGTCCACACCCTTGGAGCCACTGGGATTAAGTGCCTCGCTCAATGCCAAAATGAAACCTTTACAGGATTTGACTCAATGACCTAATGGTAACAGGCCTCGTGTTCCAACTTCAATGCTATCTACCATCCATGTATTGTAGGATTAGAAAAGGGACAAAGGTTTGCCGTTCAAAGCTGGAGAGTATGATGTGCAATTACCTGTTTGGGAAACTTTGAACAAGTACAGAAGTAGGATTCCAGTGTTGTGTTGTGAGCAACTCTGACACGTGGTTTCTCCCTAACGCCGAGAAAAGCAGCGAGTTGAACAGCTACAGTCCTGTGACGAAAGAATAGGCAATAGAGTGAGAGCATGAACATGTGCTGTAAATCAAGGCTTGAGATGACAACACAAATCAAAAACAATAAAGAACTGCAAACTAATGGAAGAGATCAAGGCCAATGTTATGCGAGTAGGCAGCGAGGTTCTTGTAGCTCAGATGGTGCGTTTGGCCTGGAACAATACTGACCTCTCTAATATTTGCCGGAGGATTAGGAAGCATACAGCAATGGGGAAGATGACCCACAGATCGCTTCCTTTCGCGAAAATGAGGCCATCCCGATCCTTGAGGTCGGCCCAGCCCAAGCCCGCTGGGAACCAAAGCCGGTCCTGCCAGACCCAGGCATTGAGCTCACTTAGCCACGTGAACATTCTGAGAGATGGAGAGACACAAATCAGACAAAGGGAAAAAAGCCCTAGGCCAATGATTTTTCAGTATCATGTAACATTTAGAAATGGTCCTTTTCGGACTGAAAAAAACTGACTGCTAACAGCAACAAGGCATTCGAATTAGCTGGTAGCATAGCTAGCATGAACTACTTGGTGTGTGGGTGTGTATAGTCCGACTTGTTTTTAGCTGTAATGCAGGGGATTGTTGATGATGACATGAGTGTGTATTGGGGTTGACCTCCATAATCTTATGTTTTTACTTGTAACAGCCTAAATGTAGGTTTATTTTGCTGTGGGTCAATGGGGAGATTCATATATTTTGCAACCATGATTGCCAGGCAGCTCCTTGTCTGAGGTAATGTTTGTAAACATAAGAAATTGTCAATTAGCAGGGTTTAAATGTGATTTTTAGTCACATGTGGACACACGTTGTGATCAGAAAGCTTAACGGCCAGATTCTCATCGTACTGGTAAATATACTTTGTGTCCCCACAGTTTGTGTTACAGGGCAAGGGAGGCCAGGTTGACAACACTATCTGCTATGTCATCTTAAACGCCACTCTGTCAGGGACATTGATAGTCCTCCACAGCCAGGTCATCCAATTGATGCAAACAAACAAAATGCAATCCTAGGCAGGCTTTTGTTTGTATTTTATAAAGTATTAGATTATGTTCTATGATAGTTATTGCCGTATCTGTACCAGGAAACATTAGCGCCGACTACCTACGAAAAGCTCTCAACAAACCAGTCACTATGAGATTTAGCACCCTTCTCCTGCCTATTGACTGAATGTTATGGGGATGGTATGTGGGAACTTTGAACGCTCCTTCTTTGCTGACTGAATTACATAAAGGGCAACGAAACTCTGGCACCTGGCTTTGTTTGCAAAGGAGGAAGGACCGCTTTTGCTGTTTTCAGGGAAACTTGGATAACTTTGTTTTCACCCATGAAACAGTAAAAAGGTATGACACATTCTGAATAGTATGGCACTGAATTCATTGAGGGAACAACGGTTTCTGTGAAAATTTTAATTTGTGTCATTCTCAACTGTTGACCAAGAATGTACCAGTACACGCCTGGCCAGACTATATCCAGCGACAGACTTCACACTAGGATCTTTTCTAAATACATTTTTACTTGTGTAGTTATTTAAAAACAAAAAAAATATTTTTGTAAAATAATTAACCCCGCAATGTAGGCTGATTGCACTGGCAACACAAACTTTTTGTTATTAACTTGAAAAAAACATGTACTTTTTAAAATAATTTTAGCAAAAAAGGAGACACTCAAGATTTCATATTTTATGCAAATGGGTTGTGAAATATTTTCTTGGATGCAAGGGGCGTTGGAGGCAAAAAGTTTGAAAACCACTGATGTAGTGGGCTAAGTTGCTACTTTGCAGCACAACTATGTCATTGTGGCTAGAGTTCAATCCTGGCATTTCACTGCATTTTGGACTATGCTGGGAACCGCAGAACAGGGCGGTGCAAATTAGTACATAGCTGCACAAAGTAGGGGATTAGGAAGTTAAAATAGCATACCATTCCACATCTCATTCTTCAATTGCAGAAGTATATTTGCCATAAGTGCCATCCTTCCTTGCATTTAATGAATCAAGTCTTCAGTGTTGAATGAACAGTGTGACAAGAATGAGACGGCTCTGTAACATGTGCTTGGAGGACGCATGTGAGTGCTCTCGACCATCCTGCACTTGCTGAGAAGTTGCCAACAAGGCAGGGTCAGGGGAAATTGGGCATGACCAATTGGGAGGTGAACATTTTTGGGAAAAATCTATAGGGAATGTGTCGGTTGACATTCCATTACTCTCTAATAGCAATAAATAAAAGATGTCATTTAAAATACTTGTAATAATAGAATCATATACTAAATTACTAAAATATACAGATGTATAAAGTACTTAGGTGACTAAATGTATAGTGTTAAGAATAAGGGACCCATGTTGCTGTAACAGATACAGTAACTTGAAAACAACCATAGTTCTTGCAAATACATTTAAGGTGTTTTTTTTACTATTTCTACTAATGGTGTTTTGTGTTATGGAGCTTTGGGTAGTTATATTGGAGAATAAAATTACTTAAAAAGTTTAGTTTGCGTTCAGCAACAGCAATTTGAGGTTAGTTGTACCTGCAACAAAATCTGCTGCTGGAAACTGTACTGCAACGTCTACATTTCCTTACTGTATCAAATAATTATATTTAGACAATACCCTTCCCAAGTAATTTGCATGCATGACTAAGTGCATTCATAATGCAACTCGTACTGAAAATGAACTGCAGTATTCTTGCTGTAATTATATGTTGTATAGACAGAGGGGAGGCTCCCGAACATAGCGGAATTTGCCTCAAAGGAATTGGGCGGTGTAGCAGTTTCACAAAAACACAGCTTTAAATATTGCATTCAAAGTGGGATTTACGAAAGGACTTAATAATCACCAGCATGATGAAAGTTTCTTTGCACTTATTTCCGGTATTTGGGGCGTGGATATTTTGACGTTCCATCATTCAGCTTCATCGCAACTAATGTGTTTCCACTGGATATAGACTATAATACACTTTGTTTTAAGGTCTGTATATATATATATATATATATATATATATATATATATATATATTCGAGTTAATATCTTACATGTATCAAAGTGAGTGTGTGTGTGTA
>JACXGM010023619.1:0-16115 GCA_016801145.1 Umbra pygmaea
CTGATATGCATGCACAACTTAAATGATGCGTTCTCCCCGTTAAGTTAATTTTATTTAAGTTAGAATTTGCACATTTAACATTAAAATAATAACTAAAGGATATTATTCTGCCACGCAATGGCTTGTGGTAGGAGGGGCATCAATGACCGCTAGGGGGGGCACGGCCCCCGAATGCCCCTCCATAACGCCGACACTGCCTGATAGTGGACATTTTCAGTTTAATACAATACAATTTACTTGTCATTTAGAGAGCTATCTTGAACTAGGGTGCATTTCGGCAGAATCATTTTTGTAATGTTAAGAAATTATATAAAATTTACTTTGTAGAAAAAACATGCCTGTCTAATAACAGTTCTGTAACATTTGAGAACATTTTGCAACCTGACACTGACTTTTATACCTGGTGCCACAAATCAACAGTCAGCTGCACATCAAAGAGAACTCATTGATAATTTAGCATCAAATTTATAAGTTTCATTGTTTAAGAATTATACATCTTTAGTAAATGATACACGTCACTTAAACCGCAGTGTGGAAGGAAAATGTACGAGTTGTAATGCTGTTTTGATGAATGCTAACTGAAGCGTACCTTTGGCTCTTCAGTCAGTGTAGTAAGTGTAGGGAAGTAACAGAACACGATGTTACCAGAAAAATGTCATGGTGGATACACTGACTATTTAATTTCTGGAAGTTTTCTAGCCTTCCATAAGTGGCTAGTAATAAGCATTGTTTGATGTTTTTAATTATACTTTTGTAGCCTGGGTTCCTGGAAATTTCATTTGAATAATACATGCACACAAAGTACATGGCATTTTTGTATTAATCAGCTTTTTCCTCTTCCTGACAGCTTATATGGAGCACTGCAAGCTATGACAGGTGTTTTAAAATAATGATTATAATGTATGTTCTTACAAACTATTGTCTGTTTATTTTGGGTGACAACTATTGTCATCTTTCCCCAGGAATGATTTTGTCAGGGGTTCGCGTGACATAATGGGCTAATTCACTGCATTGCAGGACAGTCTATATCACGATGGTAATGGGTTATCTGAATCAGTGCAAATTGGCATAGTGCTGCGTGGGATTTGGGTCAGATTATCTATCCTGCCACATCGCTCTCCAGTGACTCCTTGTGTTCAGATCGGTCACCTGTAAAATCAATTGCGGAAGTATAGTCGGTGAAAGTAATCATCTTGTGTATGATCCAAATGCAGTGCGAAAAAAAATCGGCGGCTCGGGTTGGATGAATGTGGGCGCCCATTGTCAGTTGCGGAGCTGCCGACAAAAGCAGGGTTAGTGGGAATTGGGAATGGAGGAAAATTGGGAAATTCACAAAAGAATAAATAAAATCTGAATGATTTTGTCAGCACCATATATTTAAATTTGAAAATGATTTTCATATTTTATCTATTGAATCAGTAACACCGTGAGTAATAGTTGAGTTCCTTTACAGAAAAAAACACATGAATTTCACATGTGAACACATGTGGATACATGTAAAAAAAAACGTGATTCACCTGAAGTGTCTAAAAACCACATGTGCTCACATGTAAACCATGTGAAATTCATGTTTTTCTGTAAGGGTTGGTATGTCATTCGAAACTATACAAAAAATCTCGATATTATTTTCTTTGGCAAAGTCGATTGACACTCTCAAGCGTCAACGTGTCATATCATCAGAACCATACATGCTAGAAACTATTGGTTGACACCATATTGAAGAGAGAGGGTTTTTCTTATTCACCTTATAGCCAAAAAGTCTTCTGAATCAAAAACTATAAAGCTCTTCATTGTAAAACAAAGGAGGACCCTTTAAGAGGCCAAAATATCAACATGGGGCCAGGCAGGCATCAAACAATTAATCCTTGAATGGTTGTTAATGTCAATGAATAAAAATGTCTTACCTAAATTGAATTCTTGATTTTTTAAATCACACGTCCGACTGGAAGTATAGTATGCTACAAGTATAGTATGCTACTTATTAAAAACACAAAGACAAAAAACTGTCAACAGATTCAACGGTTTGCTGCGTTTTTAGGTAGAATCATTTTAGCATTTGACATTGGTAAAACCATTCTGGGAAGACTCCCTCAATGATATAAGGATTCTAGTAAAAACTTTGTGTTGACATTGAAACATTTACAAAACAGAATTTGATACTCTGCTATGTTGCAGGTGTCATTGAATTGTGAAATGTTTTTGTAGAATTACAGAATAGGGCCCTAAACTGTGGGATTTGTCTTATACGGTTCCTCTCAAGGTACAGAAGTGTGCTCTATAGGTAACACTTACTTTGACCACTTCTTCATCTGTCGAACGACACTCCACTGACTCGGTCACATCCATAATTGTGCCATCTGTTCCTACGGTGACCACCTTGACTGGTATTGCCACTGTCCTGCCGGTGAGCACGGCTGTATTCAGGATCTCAGTGTCCTGATAGAAAGAACAGCTGTTACTTACAGGAAAATGCATTATAAGAGTGACATTCAGTTTTCAATGCAGTTATTGCAGTAAAAGTACCCTCAGAGGTACAGTAATGTTCCTCTTTTTAACCTTGTCAACTGGAACTTAAACTGATCAAGGAATTGATCATAGCATTTTACAAATGAGTTGCTTCATAAGAGTAAATGTTTACAAACTGAAATTCTCATTTGCCTGTGAAGTATTTCCTGTCTGTAATGTATAACAGGAAAATGTGTGTAGCGGTAAAAGCAATAGATAAGTTGTAAGAAAAAAAAATAACACTTGGTATAACTTTAAACCAATTTTCCACAGAGTGGCCTGTCATGTAAAAAATTAAATGAGGGTTAATTGTGTTTCCTGGCATTTACAGCCACACTAATCATTGTAATCATAAATCATGTAAGTAGAAGCTTTTTAAATGATGAGACAGTGATGATAACATACAATATTGACAAAGGTGATTCAGGAAGAAAATAATTTGATGAATTAATCTACAAGTAATCCCCCAGTCTCTTCTATCACGTATAGGCAGGCAGGGCATAAAACCATGCTTTTACAACACATTAACACAAACACATACACACAGATGCAAACACACACACACACACACACACACACGTTGGTTTTACTGCAGAAAAGCTAACACAAACACATGCACACAAACTAACAAATGCACACACCCACAAACACACACACAGATCCCACTCAGTTCAGCTGAGTTTCAAAATAAGACCAGTTAAGAGGCCTACTTCATTTGTGAAAGGCAAAGTTAAAATGGGCTTGAGACTGGCTTTTGTTCGCAACACCAGGCTCCTTGCAGTTTGCCTTGTTACTTCAATTGGCCCTCTCCTTTTGAGCAAAACAGATAACATTATTTAACGCTCCACTGTGGATAATAGAATTTGTCTTCTTTCACACACTCTCCCTCCCTCACTGCTGGATTCTCTCTCCGGGATGCAGTGTTTTCCCCTCTATCATGGTTCGAATGTGGCTCAGCTGGCAGAGCATGACGCTTGCAACGACAGAGGTTGGAATTTGATACATTGCCTGACAACTCAACTGTATAATTCGGCTACTTCATACATTTCCTACTTCAGACAGAATTATATGATTAAAGATGTTTGCTGGAAACATCAAAATGTTGAACAAAACAGTAATCCGTGGTCGAAATGTCTCTGACTAATCAAATTATTAATAAAACATCTTCAAAACAAAGCTTCACACAGAACTCTTTTGGCTTTGGACTAATACATATAGTAGTTTATGAATTTTCAAGACAAATCAGAGGGTTATAAATGTTTTTCAATTCTAGAAATCATTCAGCAAATACTTTGATCCCAGTTTTGTCAAAAACTAAGTTAAATAGGAGTGGGAGTCTGCTGTAAATGATGCCCTACAAATTGAATTCCGCTTTATGATTGTTTAACTTCAATATATAGGGTTCGTTTGATTCGGCAATTATGCTAATGTGAGTCGGATGAGCAGTGCTGACAAAGTCTGACACAAGGTTTTCCACGCTATCTGATAATCTTCTAGGACATGGCTTTGATAAAAATGGACAAAGGAACTACTTTACTCTCAATTAAATAACAATCTTGGAAAAACAGTTATTTCAAAGTATAACATTTTTGACTATGTAATATATTTAAATTGTCAGTCAAAACATCCATTCAGTAGTGATGGAAAACCTCTTTTTACAAACACTGATCTTTTCATCTGGTTCGGTCAAAAGAAGGTACAGTATCTTTTCATTTTTGTTCATTTGATTCACTAATGCCCAGGGCACACTGGATCACTGACTGACAAACGATGAATTAAAAATGTGATTCACAATTTCACAAGCCTTTCTTTCACTATAAGGTGCTCTTTGAAGCTATAATTTCTTTCAAATAATTTATATTAGAAGCATAAGGTTATAAATACATTCAGAAATGAAGTTATAAGCTAAAATGGAAAGTTTGAAGCTGCCGTTAGATTTATTCAAGTGTGCTTCGATAATGTACACTAGGCCTACATTTGTGATTGATAGGCAGACAACAATGTATCAATATATTTGATAAGTTCTCGTGAACGCAACATGACTATATTGTAAACGGCTCAGAGTGGAATGTAATTGCTTCACTCAGGCATGAAGGAAAGTACCCGAATAGTGTTTGTAAATGACACTAACATTATTTATTCAAGCATTAGAGGATTAGGTAATAGAGATTTTGGCAGATGAAGGCCATCCAACAGAGGTCTGTCCAGTAATAACATACAGTAACAAACATTCATAAATTGCCTTAAATCCACAATGTGATTAATTATCAGTAAACAGATGTTTCTTCTTACAGTCAATTATAAAAGTAATTTATATAATAACCACAATGACAGAATCTGTTCATTTTACTGATCCATGACCCTAGAGTATACGAATGATTACAGAAGGCCTATTTTCCATTGGAAACCAATTAGAGTAACAGCCCACAAGAGCAAAACTAAAGTAGTTTAAAGTCTGTTTGTTGACACCTTAGTTGAACCTATGAGAGATAATCCAGATCTCATGTTCATGGGGTCAGAGATGGAGCGTTACGTATGCGATGAGTCAGCAACACCATAGCAGATATTCTCTGTATCCTGAATTGATCTTATAGCACTATTCCACTGTTTTACATCTATATTGGCTCCTGCTCCATAAAGGAAAACAGTCAAAGCCAGAAGTAATTGGTAGAAAAGCGCAGACACTCTGAGTTGCCCCTCCAAGACCAAGCTACAGAATCTGCTATCCAATTGTGAAGATACAAACAGCAAAAAGAAAAGGCATCAGTTGTTTTGATGTATGTGTTTTTGATTTTGTGTGTGTGGGTCTATCTGTGTTTACATTGTGTGCTCGTGAATGTCTATGTATAAGTGTTTGTGAGTGATAACTATGAGTGTCTTTTAATTGGCAGTCAAATGCAATAAGTGCATTACATTTATGTCGGTAGTCATTTTTGCAAAATCATTTATTTTGTATTGTTACCATTACATGATTGTTTGCAGTTTATTACCAAGTTTATTGACAAAGATGTTATTCACCAGTTAAATAACCACAGGTGAATTTAATAACTTGCAATATTTATCAGAAATAGTAAATACATTCAAAGTTTATTGTTTTACGTTAACAGGGAGGTTACCATTAACATTAATACATCTTATTACATAAGAAAATTGAGAGGGATAATGTATTCCATTAAAGTGTTATTAGATGAATCAATGTTACCTGCCCAAAATGAATAAACCAAAGTACAACCACTTCATATATGCTGAGTAACTGCTTCCTTCACATTTCACAATTTATACAAATTAGACTTGACACCATACTAGATGTAAGGACTTGGCAGCATGGGGAACTTCTCCTCCAATACCTGAGGCAATGCTAACCCATCCTAACCTGGGCCATTGGGTCTCCCGTTGCTGGGCTTTTAGCCCACTCCTACAGGAAAGTAGTTCCTGACCTGCCCGGTCAAAACTTGAAATCACCTGAAACCCTTTTAGGGCCCTATCTTACACCCAGCGCAATTGACTTTTTACACAAACGCATGTATCATTCCTATCTTGCACCCGAAGCATATGGGACTTTTCCCTCCACAGACGCGCGTCGGTAAATTAGGGAATGAACTTGCGTTTGTTGGGCGGTTCAGCGAAAAGAAGAGGCGTGTTCCGGCGCAAACGTTCCCTGGTGCTATCTTGCAGTTCCCGAAAACAATTCCGCCACTGACCAGGAAAAACCTGGTTAAAAGTCAGTGGCGTGTTATTCATATGCTATTTTAAGGGTGCATGCTTAACCATAATGTAGCGTGTGCACAGCGCGCATACACTTTGCTCCTCTCATGTACACAAATGCAGCAGTTCTTTATTATTGCAATACGTAATTAGAAGGAAAAATATTACCACACGAGGGAAGTCATGGTGGTGTCCGAAAATGTGAAAAAATAGGTAAACATCTAGTGTACACATTTACTCAAATTATTCAGAATGAATTATTTGCACTGATATACATCAACCTCAAGGGAACCCATTCAATCAACATACAAGTCATTTTCAATGCTAATAGTAAAATCTCCCATGTCTGCAAATTACTCACGACTCATTTATGGCAACTTTGCCATGAGGAATCCCCCCTTGGATGGGTGGCTGTGAAGGGGACAATGGCTATCCGTTAAAGACATGGTTAATGATGACACATTTTATGATGCCAGCAAGGGCGGGAAATGCTGTTTAATCGAAAACACACACAAACACGCAGTGTAGCCTAATTGAACGAACATTTGGCACACTGAAAATGTGCGTCAGGTGTTTGGATAGAACAGGTACACTACTCAAGTCGCAGCATTCTATGTGGTTTGTTGTGTTTTACGCAACATTTCCATGAATCATGGATGTGTTGATGACATTAATTAGGAAATATTAGAGGACATCAGGAGACGTGATGTTGAAATGCATGTGCCGTTGCAACTTAACCCAAATGCCCAGAAATACAGAACAGGAGAGGAAAGCTTATTTGACAGAAGAGTAATCTCGGTCTAATGTTAGACGAAATTGCAAAAATATTACAATGCATTCATAACCTTGTGATTTAGTGAGAGTGAGTCCAAAACATCGGAAAGTAGGCTATGTCTTGTGACATTTCTTTATTTACATTTTGTATAAAAGAAAAATCAATAGCAATCCGCCCTTATAATAGCAATCCGCCATGGAACAAGCGCGCCTGCTCTTAAAGGGAATGTGAGATGACGCTCTGATTGGTTTATTGCACGTTACGCCCAAACCACACCTATGACTAATGAAGCTATTTCAGACCTATCCATTTTAGATTTGCGTCGGGCGCAAGTGTAATTTATCCCGCCGGTAAAATAGCATCAGCGCCCGGTACCCTCCCACAATGTAACTTGCGTTTCGCGTTTGATACTTGCGTTTCAGATCGTTAAAATAGGGCCCTTAGAGTCTAACATAAAATACTCTACAGCCATCCATAACAATGACCTAAAAATTGCTAAGTTTATTGTTGTATTGTCTTTTATCTGGCACTGAAATTGGCCTATAACTAATTCACTCAGATAAACGTACGTCATACTAATGAGCTGTGTGTTTTTTCAACCAAGCTTTTCTATGTAAATAGGTGTAGCCTATTGTAACTGTAGGTCACCATGAATAATAACATCTGCTAAATGATGATCTGAAAAATCTAAACTGTAAATTCAGTTGCGCGTGTGAATGCATATGCCTGCGGCTGTATATCTGTGTTCGAAAGAGCTCTAAGAATGTGCTTGTCTGCGGAACAGCTGTGTGTGAAAAGTGCACTATGAGTCTGTGTTTCAGAGGGCACTCCGTTAGCATTCAGGCCTACCTCTGCAAGGGCTCAATCTCCTTGCCCCATCTAGCCGTGGGGCTGTGAAATTAACTGAGATTGGCTGTGACAGCGGGAGTGATGTGGGTGGCATGTGAACCAGGCTGGCTAGTCCTCGTCTCTCCCCAGTCCCTGCACTGCTCCTTGGGGTATGTTCCTGCTGGCTGGGCCCTCCTGGGGCTGAGTGCCTGGTGTGGAGCATGCCTTATTCATGGCCCCCAGTGTGACAACCTGGCCCCGCGGTTGGTAGACACTCCAGTCCCCAAGCTCCCACCTGATTAAGCTAAGCCCTCCATTGCATCCAAGCTCCCAGCACAGACACACACATTTCTCTTTCTATCCTTCAGGGGACATGAGCTCTAACCCTGACCCAGAAATCTATGTTCCCATTTCCTTAGCCAAGCACCTAAACACATACCCTTCAACATCCAAACATGCATGCCTAAATTTAACCTCTTAACTCTAACTTAACCTCCCAAGCCAACCCTATCTGGTATTTTCTACCAGGGTTCCAGGTGGCTCAGTGGTTAAGGAATAAGGCTTTCAGTCAGGAGGTTCCTGTTTCCCTTTCCGATTGGGCCAAATGTCATTGTGTCCTTGAGAAAGGCATTTCACCCTGAGTTTCACCAGGGGGATATCCCTGTACTTACTGTAAGTGGCTCTGGATAAGACCATCTGCTAAATGACTAAAATGTATGTTTAAAAGAAACCCCCAATTCCAACTCTCTGCCCAATTGTATGGTTTTCCCTAAAAATAACCCTTGAACCAGAAATCAAGTTTTCCCTGTGACTGCCAAAATACAGCTCATGTCTTACTGTCTTTGTGGACACTTTAGGGCCTCACATGTCCACCTAGACCAGGAGCAGACACACTCCACTTTCCTCCCACTCACAAACCCATCATCACCTGAAAAGTGGACCAGACAGTGCGTACCGGCCCAGCAGGGTGGCTCGCCTCCTCATACACGCTTATCTTAAAAGCCTGCACACAGAGAGGCAAACGAGAAAGAGCGAGGGAGGGGAGGGAGAGCAGGAGTGAATCGATAAAAGGCCATTACACCTCTGCGTGATTGGAGGGTAGAAAGGCTGTTGGGGAGGTGGTATGTTTGTGTGTTGGGACCCACCGCCGGTTTGATACTCACAGCAAGCCACAAGCTCAAGGGCGGACACAGCTAGAGGGGCTTTGGAACGGTCATACCCCAGGCAAACCATCCAAGGATCGACCCTGAGACATACACCCGGACTCGCATTCACACCATCAGGCAAAAACGCACACACACCGGCCTGTGGGATTAAGATAATTGTTAATCTGTACGGTAGGCTCCCGTTAAATGCGAGAGTGTGTGCTTGTGAGTATGGCAGACATTAGTGCCAATGCTAGTCCAAACATCTGTATGCGTACTCACAGCTGTGTCATAAAGGATCAGCTTTCGTACCTTTTGAATTCTTAACACCGCTCCAGCTATTACTCCAACTGCCGACACATTAAATTGAATGGAGGATGAGCAAGAATGGAGGAAGAGCGGCTATGATTGTGGAGTGCGGGGACGTGCGTTCGGGCATGTGACCCCTGCCAGCGGTCCTCTCCGTGCAGTTGTCACCATATGAAACCGGACTTCTGGGCCTTAGAGTCTGTGTAGTGTGAACTACACTCCAGGCTCACACCGCCTTAGGACCGCCTGGGTGACGCTTACACAAACCAACAAGGCAAACACAGGAAGATGACTCACAGACAAGGAGATGAATACCCCACTGATGTTGAAGGCACTGAGGGGTGAAAGTTCAACAAGAGAACCCTCTGCAACTGGAGAAACGGTTGACATGCTTGTGTTGTTCTGCAGTTGTTGTTGTGTTACTGTGAGGCCTTTAGATGACTATAACCCCCTTGTTGTTAAGCTTAGAGTTGATCCTGGATGCGCTGTAAGGAGCCATAGCTCGGTCTTGTATAACTGTCTGGAGGCCCTCTCATTGTGTTCAATATGCCTTCTAGTCCCAGATGTTAGTTCGCTGGGCCTGGTCACATCCAGCAATCCACCCATAGCCATGACTCTTACTCTGAACATCCTTGCATTATTCATGGACTACGCTGGAACGGAAAGTTGACACGTACTGTTACAGGATAATTTAAGGTATTATCAAGAGGAAAACGCTTTGATACGTTTTACTGCATCCCCACATGGTAATGTGTGCCGCATGGTGGGAAAATGTATGTATTTCAAATGATAGTGTAACTCTACCCAACAGAAAATAGGACCTTATTATGAAGGCATGCTGGTAAGAGGCTTTATTTGTTGCATCCCTCAGTGAAAATGCAGTTCCAATTTTACTCATATGTGGTTATAGTACCTCATCAGTTTCAAATGTATAGGGGTGGCAGACAGTTTTATATCAGAGCATTGTTCCATGTACGTTTTTTCCCTGTAGTTACTGTGAGTTTGGCCTCTATTCGAAGGCTGTGAAAAACACTTTAAAAAGCAGATAATAAAAACAAAAAACTTAAAAAAAACACTTTAAAAATCAGATAACTTTTCCTATGTAATCGCAGTTAAATACTTTTAAAGAGTGCCGGAGATTAGTGTAGGCCAAGTCTCAGCACTTCCTCACTGTCTACCTCTACATACTGTACCAGTCAATAAAAATAATGAAGAAATACCTAAAACCTTCCCTCGCTGTTTTCATTTATTCTGCTTCCTGTACCAGTTACAGTACTGTACCGAACCCTTAGGCACCCTAGATCCATCATGCAATATCATCAGGGAGGCGTCTGATCAATCACAACTTCATTCTGTAGCAGAAAAATGACCCCAAACACACGGACAAGGTCATAAAGGATCTTCAGTAAGAAGAAGAACAAAGAGTTCTGCAACAGATGGCCTTCACAGAGCCCTGAGGTCATCATCATTGAGGCTGTCTGGGGTTACCTGCATGTCAATATGCACTACATGCTCTGATACCCTATTTGTTTTATAGCAGGTGTACTGCAATATAAAATGTAACATTTCAACTTGTCGCAAGTTATCTGAAAACAATTGGGTTATTCACAGTAACCCTTTTACAATAATCTATAGAGACCCACTGCTAAGTCATGCTTACGTATATTGATGAGCCTATTCAGATGTATGGAATGTTAAAGTAAATTTTTCATTTCCAATAGGTATCAATAAAGTGTACGTGTTCACCTGCAGACAATTATGCATCATTCCCATGAGTCCACATTGAAAATGCTGTGTTCTGGTTAGGGTTCACCTCACTTAAAATGGCTAATTCCAAACTAAGTGTTCTAGTCAATTCAAATTCAATGTGATAATATAAAACAAATCATGACTCTGGCATTCTGTATACTTTCTAACAAATTCAAATTATAAAAACGATCACGTAGTTTGTGTTCACACACCTACTGTACAGTATGGCAATAAAGGAAAGCTGTTGAGAGAGGAACATTTCTGTTTTATTTATCTTCACAAACCCATATTTCCCACAGAGAAATAAACAGTGTTTCCAGCCGGTAAGTGCAAAACACTCTGAGAATGTTATCTTTTCAATGGTTATGTCCAGGGATGGGGGCTGCAGGCCTAGTTCATAATGTATCAGGCACAGCAATGTATGCAGTGGAGCAGGAGGCTGAAAATACACTGATTGGCTGATAAATGAAATGAAAATAACAAGTCGGCAGCCGGGGAGAAAGTAGGAAAATTGCATTTCACCAATAACATCACTCACAGGGAGATGTCAGTCATTTCCAACAGATCTAGGGAAGAAACTAATAGGTAGTTAAAACACTAGCTAATTTCAGACTGAAATCTAAAGAAGTTTAGCACATTCACAGTTATTTATTAGCAGACCTTATCTTTTATGTGATGTAGGATGAAAGTAAATGTACAGTCGTGGTCAAAGGTTTTGAGAACGACACAAATACGAATTTTCAAAAAGTCTGCTGCCTCAGTGTTGATGATGGCAATTTGCATATACTCCAGAATGTCATGAAGAGTGGTCAGATGAATTGCAATGAATTGCAAAGTCCCTCTTTGCCATGATAATGAACTTAAAAACATTTCAACTGCATTTCAGCCCTGCCACAAAAGCACCAGCTGCCATCATGTCAGTGATTGTCTCATCAACACAGGTGAGAGTGTTGACGAGGACAAGACTGGAGATCACTCTGTCATGCTGTTTGAAATCATTGTTCTTCCTCTGTCAACCATGGTTACCTGCAAGGAAACGCATGCCGTCATCATTGCTTTGCACAAGAAGGGCTTCACAGGCAAGGATATTGCTGCTAGTAAGATTGTACCTAAATCAACCATTTATCGCATAATCAAGAACTTCAAGAAGAGAGATTTCATTGTCGTGAAGAAGGCATTAGGGCACACAAGAATGTCCAGCAAGCGCCAGGACAGTTTCCAAAAGTTGATTCAGCTGTGGGATCTCGGCACCACCAGTGCAGAGCTTGCTCAGAAATGGCAGCAGGCAGGTTTGAGTGCATCTGCATGCACAGTGTGGCAAATACTTTTAGAGGAAGGCCTGGTGTCAAGAAGGTAAGCAAAGAAGCCACTTCTCTCCAGGAAAAACATCAGGGATTAACAGTTTTGTGATGACTGAATAACAGTTTTGTGATGACCAATGCCTTTTCCAGCATGATGGAGCACCTTGCCATAAGGCAAAAGTGATAACCAAGTGGCTGTGGGAACTAAAGATCAAAATGTTGGGTCCATGGCCAGGAAGCTCACCAGACCTTAATCCCATTGTGAACTTGTGGATGAACCTCAAGAGGTGGGTGGAAAAACAAAAACCCACAAATTCGGACAAAATCCAAGCATTTATCATGAAAGAATGGGCTGCCATCAGTCAGGATGTGGCCCAGAATTTAATTGACAGCATGCCAGGGTGGATTGCAGAGGTCGTGAAAAAGAAGGGTCAACACTGCAAATATTGACTCTTTGCATAAACTAAATGTAATTGTCAATAAAAGCCTCTGACACTTATGGAATGTTTTTAATTATGCTTCAGTATTTCAAAGTAACTACTGACAAAAAAATATAAGAACACTGAAGCAGCAAACTTTGTGAAGACCAATACTTATGTAATTCTCAGAACTTTTGTCCACGACTATATATAAGCACAACAATGAATCATCCAGGATGTACTTTTTCACCCCACCCCTAGGTAGCAGCAACAGTATGGGTGTGGTGTATTAAACAAAGCCTTCATTGCACACAGATGTACTGTATAATTAGGATTGATTGTAAATCTGAAAGAAAGGTAGCTTGACTTCCATAGGGCCTTTGTTTGGTGTTAGTTAATATTTAGTTTGATCATGGCTATTTGTAGTTTTTATTTTCATCCCTATCTGAACATAACTGTAATATCTCTATGAATTCACTGAACTGAAACAGGATAAGACAGAGTTGGCCCTGGACATCTACTGGGAACATACAGTATGATTACATCTCACATTTACGCACACATACTGTATTTATTTATGCACTGTATTTTACAAATCTCCCGTGGGCAGTCAGCATAATATAGTCTCTGCCAGCAGTAGCTCAAATAAATCAAATAATGATAAGTGCTGTTCCTGTTTCCTTCTGTTACTGTAACGGATGATTTGGTCTATTCATGATTGGGCGAAGGTGGTTTTTAAACATAGAAACAGAACACAAACAATGACAAATATTGGTAGGGGTTCAGCTTGGACTGTGTTAAAATTCTAGAGCATTTTTCTAGAGTAGTTTAACATCTCCAGAAACACCAAACTGTTCTGTTGATATTGTAAATAGACCTTTGCATCTCATTGTCTGAGGTCCAGAGCTCCAAGAATTGTGTTGTTTGTTCAAAATGTATGATGACTACAGCCTAAAATTAAAATGTAGGGCCCTATCAATAAGGGGTTATGTTTTTAATTGACTTTTTGTGCTGTTCAAGCATATAAACACAGATGAAGTGAAGCAAATGAACAAATAACGCAAGGTTTACTTCTGTGATAATAGTACTGAACTAATTTCACTAGAATCCCTCTACTCCTCCAGGTCACTGCTAACTACCAGTGGTGGGCTGTTAAGGCAAGGTCTTCTCTGCTGGACAAAAGATAGTCAGAATCTGAACATTATATTTTTATTTATTCAATATATTTTTTTAATAACACTATATGTATTTTACAAAGTCCATTATTTGACACACCGGAGCCTTCCAGCTGGCCTAGCCTTACCTCAGCATCTTTCAGGGTTGCTGATAGGAGCGTCAGTCAGATAACTGAACAAGAACTAGCTGACACCTGACCTAGCACTGTCTCCGGTTGTTTGAAACTTTGTTTTTTGGTAGTGCTTTAGAGTCGTTGGTTAGATTCTTACTTTTAGCAGAATGGCTGATGGAGGAGAAGAAATTGATTTGGTGGCAAATTATTATTACATTTGTTTCCAGGAGGACATTTTTAAGAAAAGAATGAAATTGTAAAGGGTTCACCAACTCCAGTGCAAACGGCTAAACGTATTCAAGAAGTATGACTGGTCAGGATCGACTGTCACCACAGGCCTCCATGGCGATAATTACATTTTATTGGAGCGTAAACGGAAAGATGTGCTTCATAACTGTTACGTGCGGTGTGGGTGAGATGAGGAGGGAGACTCAGGCAAGGCAGGTAGATGGTTGCTTGTTGGTTGTTTTTAACAAAACCGGGAACACACATGTATCGACACTTCAACAACACTGAATCCAACTTGTGTCATCCAATAATACTCTGATAGCTACGTGCTCTATAGCGGCACAGACGCTGTGCTATACACCAGTACAAACACGTATGCTAGTACATTCAACTTTAACAATACTATCTTCCAACTTACAGTATGTAGCTCCCGCGCTTCTTCTCAGAATACAACACAACATAAATCCCACAGCATGAGCAATGACCGACAGCTCTCTTCTTCTTCTTCTTCTTTGGGGTTTAATGGCGAATTGCAACCAACTGATGGTGCACACACCGCCACCAACTGTACCGGAGTGTGAGGCCGGTCACGGCCCACCCAATTCATCACCACCCACCTCACTCCACCACCCTATCAGATTAAACACAGCCCACCACCCCCTACCCACCCACCTACCTACCTACCCCCCCACCTAACCTCCCCCGTCCCCTTCATTAACTTGTGAACCATCTCCCCCGTGACGTCCGTGACACCCATAAACGCCCTAGCAGCACCCACCACAACATCAATCCTAGCATTCCGACCCTTAACCTGACTACAAACATTCACCACACTACACAAAAACGCCAAAAACTCAACCCTACCCACCACCAATGAATCCTTGCCAACCACACACTCATGCTTACACGTCTCAGTCAACACCACTCTGTGAACACCCATACCGTCCTCCAACACCGGGCCTACAACCCTCTCCTTCTCCACCTGCACACCAACCCCAAGTCCCCCCACTCTCCGCACTGCTTCCGCATATGTGACCTTATCCACCACCTTAACCCTCTGTGCCTCCGCTGCCCTCTTCTGAACCACACCCCCCCCAAACGCTGCACTGTGCTCCCCACCACAATTACAACACCTCACCTTGGCCCCTACCCCACACTTGCCATACTCATGCTCACCCCCACACCTACCCCGCCCTCTGCACACCGCAGCCACATGCCCCATACGTTGACAATTAAAACACTGCAGTGGCGGCGGCACATATTCCCTCACAAAAAAACTGAGACACCCCAAGTGCACCCTACTCGGCAACGGCCCTCCAAACTCCAACAACACCGTGGGACTTCCTCCAACCCAAACGCCCTACTACCCATCCGTCTCGCATCCAACACCACCCCACCCGACACCACCTCTTTCAACTCCTCCATAGACAGATCCTCAGGAACACCCGTGATCACCCCTCTCACCTTCACCGCACTACCAGGCACCATACATGTCACCCTACCCCCATTCAACACCTCTAACTTCAACAACTTATCCCTCATAGCCACACTACCCACCACAATAAGAACCCTTCCACCACTCAAACACCTAGCATCAATCACCCTCCCATCCTTATCCCTAATCGCCTCTGTGAGTGACACCGGGTGTAACATCTTACCTGTCGGGGCTAGGGATGGGCATGATTAATCGACGATCGACAATTGATCATTAAGAATTTCGTCGATCACGTTCAATTGTTGTCGATTAAACTAATGCAGGTTGCGTATACATTTTTTTAAGCAATTAAATTAATTTCGCTGTGACAGCAATTAAACATTTTACCACCCAAGGGCAATACTCAGTTACCTGCAAGTTTCCGTTTT
>JACXGM010023620.1:0-16137 GCA_016801145.1 Umbra pygmaea
TTAGGGTGTGTTGATGTTAGGGTGTGTTGATGTTAGGGTGTGTTGGTACCAGAGTGTAGCTCTTTGACCAGTGAGGACACGGTGTTGGTGATGGAGTCAGCCGCTACCATGAGGTCATTACGGAGGTTCCTCCTGGGACCTGAAGGGACAGGTGTGTGAAGAAAGAAAACTTCTAACAACACAAATCATAACATCTCATCTCACACACACATTTTCCTGGTAAAGACCTGGTATTGTCTTGGTAATGTCCTGGTAATGACCTGGTAATGACCTCTCAAATCCCATGTGCAGCACACACCGTAACCCTAACCCCCCTCACACAAACACACCTACACACCCTCACACACACACCTTCACACACACACCCTCACACACACACCCTCACACAAACACCCTCACACAAACACACTTACACACCCTCACACACACACCCTCACATACACACCCTCACCCCTCCACGCATCCGTAACACACTGTCAAACCCCACACAGACCTCTCACAAACACTGTCTCACCATGACTGAAGGCTTGCTGTACATCGTCCCCAACTCCAGACAGTGAGTCCTGGGGTGTGTGTGAGGGTGTGTGTGAGGGCGTGTGTGAGGGTGTGTGTGAGGGGCCGGGGGGGCACCCAGGTGCAATGTTTGGGCACGAGGGAGAGGAATGGGCTGAGCTCACCGCCTGTGCCTGACAAAGAGAGAACACATTATTATAAACTGTATGCGCACACGTGCACTCACACAAGCACTCACACTGCACTCACACGTGCACTCACACGTGCACTCACACGTGCACTCACACGTGCACTCACACACGTGCACTCACACACGTGCACTCACACACGTGCACTCACACACGTGCACTCACACACGTGCACTCACACACGTGCACTCACACACGTGCACTCACACACACTTGCACTTGCGTCTCATCCTCTACATATACACCAAATAAAACACATACAGGAAATGTAAATCAATCCACAGGAAGTGTAAATCACCCCACAGGAAGTGTAAATCACCCAACAGGAAGAGTTAACCACAGAAGAAATGTAAAACAGGAAGTGTAAAAATGCACTCGAAAAAGACAACCATTCTTGACTTTATTATTATTTATTTTTATTTGTCATGTTACATCAATGAACATGTTGGTTTGTTTCTAATCCATGAAATGTACAGCCTGTATAGTTGCTTGTTTTTAATCCAGAAAACTTACAGCCTGTCTTTGTTCCTCATCCTTCAGGGAAAGCCAGCAGAGGAAGCCAGACAGAAAGAGAAAGCAAAGGACAAGAAAGAAAAAGGAGTTAAAAATGTGAAAAACTAGTTAGATAGCAACAGAAAGAGATGGAGAGAAGGAAGAGAAATATCTTAAAGACTGAAAGATTGTTATCCTAGTTATTAGTCTCTAAAGAGGATTCTGTTGTTTTTGTTGTCCTCCTAGTCGCCATGGTTATTTCTGCCCTCTAGTGTCTGAGCAGTGAAACAGCTTTCCTAATGGATTCTAACTGATGCTACCTTCAGACACTGTATGATCACAATGATAAGCCTTCAGAATCACTTCTGTCACCGGGAAATATTTACAATATTTGTGAGGAAGGCCTACTGCCCTACTCAGTCATTGATACTAAAACCCCTCCTAAGAAACACAGGTTGAATGACTCTGCTAGTTCTGGACCGCAGAGAAGTGACATTCCCTAGCTGATTTTAGCTGCTTAAAGGAACATTACAGGCCCCTAAACAGCTAGAAAATCTTGCGTTGACACTGTAGGACACTTACGATGGCCGAGGTGGGGATTACCATACACACTGAGATCGTTCCTTTTTAGTCTCTGTCGTATTGGAAACATGACCGGAACAATGATTTTGAGCTGTTTAGGGATCTGGAGTGTTCTTGTAACATGATAGACTTAAGCAAATAAATGCAGGTGTTAACCACATACTTTGTTATCATTGCTTTGACTTTCATGGCAGTGTAGTGGCAGACTACATTTGAGCAGGGACTAGTGGGCTATAAAGTTTATACAGAATCTGTAAAGGGTCAGGTTTTGTTACCATAATCTCTGGATTCAAATAATACAATTATAAAAATTACAATAACAATAATCATTTGCCTTCTGTCTTCTGGCATTTATAACATTTTTGAGTTTAGTTAACAGAATAGCAAGGTGCATTCTGAATCTGTTATATTACAAAAATGGTTTTAAAACTGATATTACATGATTTTCATTTGTCTGGAATATTTAGGACAATTTCTGGCTTTAATGTTAGGTTTAGGGTCAAGGTTACTATTACGTTTAGAATTGATTGTACTTTCAGGTTCAGGCATTATGGGTTAGGTTTAGGGTTAGTTTTAAGCATTAGGGTTAAATTTATGCATAAATGTTAGGCTACTGAGGTTAAGGTTAGGGAAAGGTTAAGGTTAGGTAACATGGATTTGTTTGTTTTCTGGTCCTACATGTGTGTGTATGGGTGTGTACTGTGTGTGTGTGTGTGTTACCTTCAGCAGCTTCATCAGTCCTTCCAGTTGGATCATCAGTTCTCTCCTGCTCTCCTGCAGAGTGGACATCCTCTGCTCCAACTCATCCTTCCTTTGTCTGCACACACACACACCACACACACGCGCACACATGCGCACACACGCGCACACACGCGCACACACGCGCACACACGCGCACACACACGCGCACACACACACACACACACACACACACACACACACACACACACACACACACACACACAGACACACACAGACACACACAGACACACACAGACACACACACACACACACACACACACACTTAAATGTAACACTTTTGATTTTGCCCCCATTTATCATGAGCTGAACTCTAAGAGTTTTTCTATGTACACAAAAGGCCTATTTGTCTCAAATATTGATCACAAAATACCCAGTAAATGTAAATACCCAGTAAATGTAAATCCTCAGTAAATGTAAATACCCTAAATGTAACTACTCACTAAATATAAATACCCAGTAAATGTAAATCCTCAGTAAATGTAAATACCCTAAATGTAACTACTCACTAAATATAAATACCCAGTAAATGTAAATCCTCAGTAAATGTAAATACCCTGTAAATGTAACTACTCAGTAAATGTAACTACTCAGTAAATATAAATACCCAGTAAATGTAAATCCTCAGTAAATGTAAATACCCTGTAAATGTAACTACTCAGTAAATGTAACTACTCAGTAAATATAAATACCCAGTAAATGTAAATCCTCAGTAAATGTAAATACCCTAAATGTAACTACTCACTAAATATAAATACCCAGTAAATGTAAATCCTCAGTAAACGCAAATAACCTGTAAATGTAACTACTCAGTAAATGTAAATGCCGTGTAAATGTAACTACTCAGTAAATGTAACTACTCAGTAAACGTAAATACCCAGTAAATGTAAATATCCAGTAAATATAACTACTCCGTAAATATAAATCCTCAGTAAATGTAACTACTCCATAAATATAAATCCTCAGTAAATGTAAATCCTGGCTAGAATATGACAGATTTGTGCTTAGAGGTCAAATCAAAAATAGCAACTTGACATGGTAAATTGTGGACAAAGACAACCATGTAGTGTATGTGTGTGTGAGTGGGTTCAAGTTTAATTTATTTCTCACTAGTACAGGAGACAAGTTGTAATTGCTTGTACAGTGAAAATCTTGTGCCACGGCTCAGCAATGAGTTGAAATAATATATATATTTTTAAGATATAATATGATATATAGGAAGTAGTAATCAGATGTAACGGTGTGTGTGTCTGTGTATAAGTGTGTACCTGAGCAGTCGTAGTTCAGCCAGCAGGGTAGGGTTGGCGTGTGTTTGTGCCTTGTCTGGGTCATGCTGGCAGGCTTCCTGTTCAACACGAAGACGCTGAATCTCGGCTAAGATCTCTCTGGAAAAACACACTTATTAGAACCCTGATGGATACGCACACAAGCTTATATGCAGGATTGATATGTTGCTATGTTTGGAACCAGGTGGAATGATATGTTTGTATGTTTGGAACCAGGTGGAATGATGTTTGTATGTTTGGGAACCAGGTGGAACGATATGTTTATATGTTTGGGAACCAGGTGGAAGGATATGTTTGTATGTTTGGAACCAGGTGGAAGGATATGTTTGTATGTTGGAACCAGGTGGAATGATATGTTTGGGACTAGGTGGAATGTTTGAAACTAGCTGGGTATTTGTGCACCTGTTTCGGTTCTCCAGCTGGTTGATGAGCTGCCGCTGTTGTTTGTTGGTATCGAAGGTTAAACCTCCAGCAGCTGCACATCTGTCCTGTAACACACACAACTGTATTAAACACACAGTATGTTCAACTACCATAGGTTTATCAGTGGTTGTTATGAGTGTGTCTTACTGTGCCATCTGTCATCTGTGTGTGTGGGGAGGGTACGATTTGTATATGTGTCATCTGTGTTACCTGTCTGTCTGTGTGTGTCTGTGTGTGTGTGTCTGTGTGTGTGTGCATGTGTGTGTGTGCATGTGTGTGCGTCTTACTGCGTCATCTGTGTCTGCTAATCGAGCAGCGTAGCGGGCGATGAGTCTGTGCTCTGAATCCTGCTTACAGGGACTGTAACACACACACACATTCACGCACACACATACGCACAAACACAAAAACATACACGCAAACACACGAAAATGAAAATATCCATATATACAGTGCCTTGCAAAAGTATTCGGCCCCCTTGAACATTTCGACCTTTTGCCACATTTCAGGCTTCAAACATAAAGATATGAAACTGTAATTGTTTGTGAAGAAGTAACAACAAGTGGGACACAATCATGAAGTGGAACGAAATTTATTGGATATTTCAAACTTTTTTAGCAAATAAAAAACGGACAAATTGGGCGAGCAAAATTATTCAGCCCATTTACTTTCAGTGCAGCAAACTCTCTCCAGAAGTTCAGTGAGGATCTCTGAATGATCCAATGTTGAGCTAAATGACCAATGATGATAAATTGAATCCACCTGTGTGTAATCAAGTCTCCGTATAAATGCACCTGCTCTGTGATAGTCTCAGAGGTCCGTTCAAGGCACAGAGAGCATCATGAAGAACAAGGAACACACCAGGCAGGTCCGAGATACTGTTGTGGAGAAGTTTAAAGCCGGATTTGGATACAGAAAGATTTCGCAAGCTTTAAACATCCCAAGGAGCACTGTGCAAGCGATAATATTGAAATGGAAGGAGTATCAGACCACTGCAAATCTACCAAGATCCGGCCGTCCCTCTAAACTTTCAGCTCATACAAGGAGAAGACTGATCAGAGATGCAGCCAAGAGGCCCAGGATCATTCTGGATGAACTGCAGAGATCTACAGCTGAGGTGGGCGAGTCTGTCCATAGGACAACAATCAGTCGTAAACTGCTGTTCACAAACGCTCTCCATCCAACCTCACTGAGGTCGAGCTGTTTTGCAAGGAGGAATGGGCAAAAATTTCAGTCTCTCGATGTACAAAACTGATAGAGACATACCCCAAGCAACTTACAGCTGTAATCACAGCAAAAGGTGGCGCTACAAAGTATTAACTTCATTTTGCATGCCCAATTTGTCAATTTTTTATTTGTTAAAAAAGTTAGAAATATCCAATAAATTTCATTCCACTTCATGATTTTGTCCCACTTGTTGTTGATTCTTCACAAAATATTACAGTTTCATATCTTTATGTTTGAAGCCTGAAATGTAGCAAAAGGTCGAAAAGTTCAAGGGGGCCAAATACTTTCGCAAGGCACTGTATATGTGACAGGAAATTACATACATCCTACGCAAAATCCATCCAGGTTGTTTTTTCTTCTTCGTCTATACCAGTATTTTTCAACCCTCTCCTCAGGGAACACCAGACGTTCCATGTATTTGGTTGATTCTACTCATCTGCTTATTATCAGCCCTTGATTAATGAATACGGTGAGCTAGTTCAGCAGCTACAGCTAAACTGTGGAACGTCTGGTGTGCCCCGAAGAAAGGGTTGAAAAACATTGCTCTAAACAGTGACTCATTGAGAACACAGACATCAATGACTGTTTTAAGGGGAGTGGTTTTAGGATTCAGGGGAGTGGTTCCAAATCTCCCAGGTAGTGTTAAATTTGTTTAGGAAGAGACATGGATCACTCAATAAAATACAGCCTCTCTAGCTGGCCCTGACAGAAACATGGATCACCCAAGAAAACACTGCTTCAATGACTGCTCTGTTTTATGTGTTTTCCAATATTCCAAGAGTAACCGGTCATTGTGATTATCTTAGAATGGTAGGACTGCCCAGTAACTAGGGTTTAAGAATGGGGTTAAGGGTTAGGTTTAAGGATAAGGATAAAAAGTTAAGATTTTAATGGTTATGGGTTCGATATAACAAGTTCATGGTTAGGGGTAACTTGGTTAGGGGTTGAGGGCCATGAGTTAGTGTTGGGGATCAGAATTAAGGATTAGAGGTTAAGGTAAAGCGTTAGGACTCAAGCGTTAGATGGGTTAGGGTGTGGGGTTAGAGATTAAGGGTTAAGGGTCAGGGGTAAAGGGTTATAGGTTAAGGGTTACAGGTTAAGGGTAACTTGGTGATGTATGGTTAGGGATTACGAGCTAGGGGTTAAAGGTTAAGGGCTAGGGGTAAATGTTAAGGTTTAAGGGTTACAGGTTAAGGGTACCTTGGTCATGTATGTTTAGACGTTAGTTTATGGATTAGGGTTAGTGTTAAGAGTTAGAGGTTAAGGGTTAGTTTCTCACCGGGTATTAGGACAGCTCTGTAACTTGGTGACGTAGGCAGCGATCAAAGCATGTTCCTCATTCAGACGTTGAGCTGCTACCAACCTAGAACACAGATACACAGGCGTGCAGGCTGCGTGTTAGAGGCAGACAAAGACAGATGCAGATTAAAATTATAAAGAAGAGTTAGACACAAATACTTGGAGAGATTTGAGGCAGATTAAAGTAAGAGACAGAGTTAAACGCAGATTACATTTTGAGGCAGATTACAGTTAGAGACAGAGTTAAAGGCAGATTACATTTTGAGGCAGATTAAAGTTAGAGACAGAGTTAATCGCAGATTACATTCTGAGGCAGATTACAGTTAGAGACAGAGGCAGATTAACGTTAGAGGAAGACTAAAGTTAAAAAACATTTAATTTAGAAAAAGACAAAGACAGAAAAAGACATTAAGGGAAGAGTTAATGTTCGAGCGAGGTTAGTGTTGGTGACAAAGATACAAACAGAGCTGTTACCTCTGAGGAGGGGGGGGTCCTGACGACAGTAGCATGGGTTCACTGGGGTTACTCTGAACAGGTCGGGGAGGACTACACACAGACACACACAACAAACATGTGCACAGGACTGATTAAGGACTCTACTGTTAGTTCTGTCAGTGTGTCATTCAGGAATTAAATTATTTTATTAGTACTTTAAGAGCACCAGGAGTTCCAGCTGGTATGTGGGAGACCAACTCAATATTTAGCAGAATAACTCAGTATTTAGGAGCACAACTCATTATTTAGGAGTACCACTAATGTTTTAGGAGCTACACTAAATATTTAGGTTCACCGGAGCACCAGCCAATATTTGGAAGCAGCAAACAGTGTTTAAGAGTACCAGAAAAAGAAATGCATATTATTTGTTGAATATACAAATATTTCAAACTTATAAAAAAGTTTGAAATATCCAATAAATTTTGTTCCACTTAATGATTGTGTCCCACTTGTTGTTGATTCTTCACCAAAAATTACAGTTTCATATCTTTATCTTTGAAGCCTGAAATGTGGCAAAAGGTCAAAAAGTTCAAGGAGGCCGAATACTTTCGCAAGGCACTGTATTAATTCTACATTGGTAATGAGGGACCACTCTGGAGTTCTCTTAATTTCATAGACCACTGGTTAGTTATGAGCTCCCTTAACCTTGACATTTTGATCTTAATTAAGAACTTCCCAAAACTTGTCAGCTCAGCCAAACCCAGAAAATACTTAACTTTGTACTTTTTACAAATATGGTAATTTTTTTACATCATTTAACCAGGTAGTCCGATTGAGAACAGATTCTTATTTGCTATGGTGCAAGATAACATAAAATTACTCATGAAGTACACAAAAAAACAGGTACTCACATTATACGATAGGAAGTATATGTAGAGTTTGTGCAAATGAGGTCTAATTAGAGGTAGATCAGTTGATATGAAAAGTGCCAAGGCAATAACAATGGAATAGGCAACACTTGAGCGTAACTGTGCAAATGATATTGTGCAAATAACATACCATGAATAACTAACTCTGCAGATGAGTGTATGCAAATATAACATGGGGCATAACTAAGGGACTAAGGCATGAATGGACAAAGACAGTGTGTGAGTGAGGGAGGAGAGTCAGCATGTACAGTGGTCAGATAATAGCTCTGACAGTCGTTCTCTAAAAGCACTGAGATAGATGGTGTTCTCAAGTTTCTGAGAATTTCATAGTTCATTCCAGTGATTAGTAAGGAATAACTCCTATAATATTTGGCATACAATTCACAAATTAGAATCTGCGAACTGGATGGAGGGGCCACCGAAAGAGGTAAGGGCTTTTGCGGTGACCAGAGAGATGTACCTGTTTCACCTGGCGAAATCTTTAGAGAGACAGGGCAGAATGGATATGGGTCTGTAACAGTTAGGGTCAAGAGTGTCTTCCTCCTTGAAAAGGTGAATGACCACAGCACTTTCCAATCTTCGGGGATCTCTGATGATGCTTAAGAGAGGTTAAAGTGGCTAGTAATAGAGGTTCCAATGATTGCTGAAGATAGATTTAGAAAAGTTGGGTCCAGGTTTTCTAGCCCATCTGATTTGTAAGGGTCTAGATTTTGCAGTTCTTAGAGGAGGTCAGATTCTGATTTGGGTGAAGGAGAAATGGGGGGGCTAGTAGATAAAAGGAAGGAGAAATGGGGGGTCTAGTAGATAATAGCCATCATTTCCACCCACATTCTTCAGATTGCAAACTCATATACACAAAATATATTTAAAAAACATTTAACAAAATCACAACATACATTAACAATAAAATACATAATTACCTATTTACAACAGAGTACAGTTTACCGTTTCTTATTCTACACAAACAATCCTTTTCTCCCTTTCACAAACACTTTGAAAATGAATTGTGCCAATGCCAAACAAACATACAACTTTTCTATCTATATCCAGAACCCTTCAGGGTGAGAACCCAACACTTCAGCAAACAGAACATGTTAAGTCAATATATGTAAAAACAAGAATAACTCACTTTCTATTTTTCCAAAATCCCTCAATAGTCTTAGTCTGTCCTCAGAATCTTTTTCTTTCTTTCCTGCGGGAGGTGACCAATACAAGCTGAGCACAAACTGACCTTTGGCAGAGATGTTTAGCAGCACTTTATGCTCAAAACAGACAGTCACACACAACCTTCTCAGAACATTAGCATGTGTTCACAGCTAACAAAAACAAATGAAATATCTTAGCAGAAGTTCCATAAAGTCTCTTTTATAATGTACTTCACAACTCACCTGACTTGAGCAGACACTTCACACTCCTGACACAAAACACAAACTGCCTCAAACAAAACTAAAATACCTCATAAAACATTCACACCGTCCCTCCCTCCCTCACGCTCACGTGGTTCTGAATGTGTTCATGCAACACTGGGCTTGAACAAACACAGACAGAGTACCAACATCACCAGACGGAGAGAGAGAGAGGCAGGTGAACAAGAGACAGAGTGAGTGAAAGAGTCAAAGTCAGAGAAAGACAGAGAGAAAGAAACAGAGTGATAATAGAAGGTAGAAGTCCCTCACCTCCACAGCCAGCGTCAAGCAAAGAGTTAAGAGAACAAATGGTGTGTTATATCTGTGTGTGTGTGTGTGTGTGTGTGTGTGTGTGTGTGTGTGTGTGTGTGTGTGTGTGTGTGTGTGTGTGTGTGTGTGTGTGTGTGTGTGTGTGTGTCTAAGCATGTATATCAAACATGCCAGCCAGCCAATGAGGCCCAGTCTCTCAAATGCGGCTCCGCCCTTGACTGAAAACACACATTCATACAAACACACATATTACACACACACCAGGGCTCGGGTAAACTCAGAGTTTATAAACTTCTTTAAATTTAAACTTTAAAATGACTTTGATTTGTTGCTGTGTAAGCGGTTGCCGAGATGAATCAAAGCCTAAGGGGAATTTGACTTGCCAAATTGGGATGAGAAAAACATGGGAAAAATATAATCTGCTTTACAGGAAACAACTTGTTTCTGTTTCTCCAGCTCCCCTACCCACTCTGGTGCCTCCTTTAATGCCCCAGAGGCCTGGAGAATTTCAGGGGTGCCAAGTGGGAAAACAGCCCCTGATTTCCTGGGGGGGTATACGGACCTGGGGCTGGTTTAATAGGGAGGTCCTGAAGCCTTAGGGACCCCTCCAGCAGCAGGTTGAGGCCAAGGGTGCGGGGGCCACTTCCAGGGTGGCTGACGAGAGTCCCTCCAGTCCCACTGATGGGCTGGAAGCAGGGCCGGATCAACACAGAGCAGGGAGAGGGCCCCAGTGCTGATAGATAGGTCTCCTGACTCAAAGAGTGCCCCAGTGCCACTAAATGGGCCTCCTGACTCAAAGAGGGCCCCAGTGCCACCAGACGGGCCTCCTAACTCAAAGAGGGCCCCAGTGCCACCAGATAGGCCTCCTGACTCAAAGAGGGCCCCAGTGCCACCAGATGGGCATCCTGACTCAAAGAGGTCGCTGTCCACATGGTCAGCCCCCAAAAGAGGTTCTGCCAGGCCACCAGGCACTCCAGCACCCTCCAGGTGCCTCGCCATGGAAGAGGTGGGGTTACTGGCAGGTACACTTGTTTTTTTGGTGTTGCTTGGTATGCATGGGGGGCTGCACCCCTGGGTGGGGTGGGGGGGATACTGTCATGCTTTGGCAGAACGTGGCTGCCACACGAAGACAATGCTGAGTAGTGTGCCAGTTGGGCACTGACGCTCATGTTTCACCTAATTAGAAAGCCTTAAAGGCTTCCCTTACAGACATAAATGTGTTGGTTATTGTTCATGTTACATGTTCGTATGCTGCCGTGGATGCTACTACTACTGCTACGTTTGTTGTTTTGCTAAAGTTCTACTAAATATCTCATTTCCCAACTACGCTCCTGATTTCGCCTCCACTTCGGTGTGAAAGCAGAGGAGCCCTGGTAACCACGTCAAAAGCATGTTTTAACTGCATGATAACCTCATCCGTGATTCATGTCACTGCATACTGTTTTTTTCCTGCTGGTTTACATCTATGAATTAGATCCGCCAAAACTACTGCACATTGGTATAAATCCACCCGTCCCTAGCACAAATGCACTATCAATAATGCTGGATAATGTTTTGTGGGTATGTTCACATGGATGTCCTCGCATATGATATCATATCGTCCACCCCTGTCTGAGCCTCGACTGTCCCATCGTCCCTTGTGGAGTTCCACAGGGAGATGTATTGGCCCAGCGTCGCACAGTTTGGCATTACCCGGGTTTGACTTCTCACAACATGCTGCTTCCTGTAGGGTGTGTCTTGGCACGTATATATAGATATTACACATGTGTGTGCTCTTACACGATGTGGCTGAGGTCCAGCGTTCTCTCAGGTTGTTCTGGGTAGAAAGGGTGGGGCGGAGGTGGGTGGGGGACACACCCTAGGGTCTTCGAGAGGCCTCTCTTCATCTTGCCAACTGGAGATCGCTGTGACAGGGGTGTTCACCACAACCATATTAATAAACATTCAATTCCAGCTGACCTGAAATTCGTTATTACTCCTCTGATCAAATGGCAAATATTTTGTCCTTGTGACTGAAATGAACAAGTGTAAATTGACTATAAACATGTGTATTGTTGTATAATATAAAATGAACTACCTGTCTCCCCAGCCTTTGCTTCCTAAATGTTCCGTCATAAAAAAGTTAAAATAAAAATAGCCCAAAAAAGTAACCTTAAGCAGCTTCTCTGTCACTTTACGTAAAGGTATGTTCTCCACTTTACGTAGGGGAAAGGTATGTTCTCCACTTTACGTAGGGGAAAGGTATGTTCTCCACTTTACGTAGGGGAAAGGTATGTTCTCCACTTTACGTAGGGGAAAGGTATGTTCTCCACTTTACGTAGGGGAAAGGTATGTTCTCCACTTTACGTAGGGGAAAGGTATGTTCTCCACTTTACGTAGGGGAAAGGTATGTTCTCCACTCCGCTACAAGATACCAGGTCTCATTACCTGACTACAGACAGGGTTTACTGTCCTTGATACAATATTACAACGTTCACGTAAACAAACCAATTGTTTAAAACAAAACACGCTTTGAAACTATTATGTTGAAATAGATGGCTGAAGAACATTGAGCTGTTGTGTCTGCTGTAGCCTACAAAGGTCTGCTTGTAAAACCTCTTCTGTACAGTACATTTTAAAGCAATAACCCAGCGAATTATCATGGTCATCACACAACTAATAACACTTATTTTTAAATATATTTTATATATTGCAACATTTTTATTATTGCTGCATTTTTGTAAATCGGGCACAAGATTTTCAATATGCAATGTCATTTGCAGTTTTCTGTACATGTGACAAACCTAGAAACTTTAAGAAACTATGGAGACAGGTATGTCAGTGATGACAGAAAAGAATGACACAGAAAGTCATCCAAGACTTAAATCCCGTCACCAGGGGGCTTGTGTTATCTGGAGTGGTGAACTTAAACCAAACTCCACACCACAAACCAACTCCGCAAGAGTACAGTCAGGGTCAGCAGTATTGGTCTTCACAAAGTTTGCTGCTTCAGTGTTCTTAGATCTGTTTGTCAGATGTTACTATGGTATAATGAAGTATACGTACAAGTATTCCATAAGTGTCAAAGGCTTTTATTGACATTTACAGTACATTTATGCAAATATTTGCAGTGTCAATCCTTCTTTTTCAATACCTCTGCAATCCGCCCTGGCATGCTGTCAATTATCTTCTGGGCCACATCCTGACTAATGCCAGCCCATTCTTGCATGATCAATGCTTGGAGTTTGTCAGAATATGTGGTTTTGTGTCCACCCGGCTCTTGAGGATCAACCACAAGTTCTCAATGGGATGAAGGTTTGGGGAGTTTCCTGGCCATGGATCCAAAATTTGGATCTTTTGTTCCCCGAGTCACTTAGTTATCACTTTTGCCTTATGGCAAGGTTCTCCATCATGCTGGAAAAGGCATTGGCCATTCTTGGATGGTTGGAAGAAGTTGCTTTCGAAGGATGTGTTGGTACCATTCTTTATTCATGGCTGTGTTCTTAGGCAAAGTTGTGAGTGAGCCCACTCCCTTGGCTGAGAAGCAACCCCACACATGAATGGTCTCAGGATGCTTTAGTGTTGGCATGACACAGGACTCACCTTGTCTTTTCCGGACAAGGTGTTTTCCGGATTCCCCAAACAATCGGAAAAGGGATTCATCAGAGAAATTGACTTTACCCCAATCCCTGTACGTTTTTCAGAATATCAGTCTGTCCCTGATGTTTTTCCTTGAGAGAAGTGGCTTCTTTGCTGCCCTTCTTGACACCAGGCCTTCCTCCAAAAGTCTTCGCCTCATTGTGCGTGCATATGCATTCACACCTGCCTGCTGCCATTCCTGAGAAAGCTCTGCACTGGTGGTCCCCAGATCCCACAGCTGAATCAACTTTAGGAGACGGTCTTGGTGCTTGCTGGATTGTCTTGAGCGCCCTGGTGCCTTCTTCACAACAATTGAACCTCTTTCCTTGAAGTTCTTGATGATTTGATAAATGGTTGATTAGGTGCAATCTTGCAATCTTTACTAGAAGCAATGTCCTTGCCTGTGTAGGCCTTTTTTTATATTTTTTGTGATTTAGTTAATTTTCATGGCAAAGAGGGACTTTGCAATTCATTGCAATTCATCTGATCACTCTTCATGACATTCTGGAGTTTATGCAAACTGTCATCATAAAAAACTTGAATTAGCAAACTTTGTGGAAATTAGTATGTGTGACATTCTCAAAACTTTTGACCAACACTGTTTAATAAAGCTGCAACCATCAGCAAAACTGTCCTGTCAGCCCTGTTATCTAACTAGCATTTACAAGTCAGCTGAATAGGCTACTGAGGACCAGGTTCACAGACTAAGAAAGGTTCACAGACTTTCTTACCCAGGATGAGTGTTCCTTCATAGGGTGCTGGTTGGTATGGGAACCACTGGCGTTTCCATGCCAGAAGCAGTCTTGGCAGAGCTGGTAGTTACGGCAACGTCGACAACGGTACCGGAACCCTGTCATGCCATTACTACGGCAATATGAACAGGTCACAGGATGGTAGACTGAGATGGAGAGAATAAATATATATATATATATATCAAGAGAGATAGAGAGAGATGTTGACCTGATGTTTTAGTTCATTAATATTTGTTAACAATGACAATTTTGTGTGTATAAACTGTGTGTTAAACTGTCGTATGCAAACGTTTCGGCACATTTTGGTCTAATTTCATTTTGATGTATATTGCACATTTCCTGTTAATCCAATGAACCTCATTTCACTACTGAAATATTACTATGTCCTTCAGTTATTCGATAGATCAAAATGAAATTGATGATCCAAACACCCAACTATTTATAAATGAAAATCATGGACATTAACTTTTGCTGAGTTTGTGGAGTAAACTTGGTATCATGACTTTGGATCGCTGAAGGATTACCCAGATAGCGCTTTGAGCTACCAGGTAATGCTCAAAGTTCCTCTGGTATTGTGGGAAATTCATGACTACTGCACAGAAAAGAATATGCGTTATGGAGGCTCCGTTGCCATAGTGATTTTAGAAGGAGGTTTTGGCTGAGTAGATTTGACGAGCCCAGGTACTGTTATTTTTTTTCTATAGCCCTTGGGGTGAAGAGGTCGCTTTGACCACAACGCACCCAAGCAACATTCAGGCCCATTTATATATTTAAACTTTAGTAGACAATTAGGGGTTCGTTTGGTGTGGGTTCTTTAAGTGTTGTAAATGGAATACATTGACCATAAATATTTTATTTAACATCCTAATATTTTGTAATATTTCAAAGTGTGATATTATAAATTACAAATGTGAATTTGAGCGAAAGAAAATTCAACTCATTAATATTTAAATAAATAGATTTTACTTAACATATTATTCTGTTGTGAAATTAATAGTATGATGTATATTATAGCATAAAAAAGGGCTATGCATAATATTTATGTATCATAAATGACTGAAGTGTTGGGAAATACAATGGAATCAAAATTGGTCAAAGCTAGTTTGCTGTGAACCCTATGGTGATAAAACACTTGAGAGTTGTTTGATGACTGCACTGCATTTATCACCACCATCTTAAAATTAGCATCATATCGTCTCCTAAGTTGTTGGTTAACTTGACCTACTTTTGTGCCACTTTGCTCGAGACGATCAGTGCCTCTCCATCTTTTAGGCCGCTGCGTTGTGTCAAGGGAACACTCGTTTTACAGATTTTTATATATATTTGTGTGTGTATTTGTCTGTGTGTGTGTGTGTGTACATATATGTTTGTTTGTATGTGTATATATGTGTGTGTCACCATTGTCAGTGTCTGCCAGGCGATGCATAAGAGGAAGCCACAATAAACACTGAGGAGTCTCCTCCAGAACCCCGTCCAGGAACTGGTTTACCAGCACCCTCTTCTACGCACACAAACACACACAAACAAACACACACACACACACAGGAAAAAGACTGTAGTTCGAAAGATATTTATACATTATATCAAATATTATAGAACCAAGGCTAGTGGAGGGATGGAGCAAGAGAAGGGATTAGGCTAGAGGAGGGATGAGGCTAGTGGAGGGATGAGGCTAGTGGAGGGATGAGGCTAGTGGAGGGATGAGGATAGAGGAGGGATAAGGCTAGACGAGGGATGAGGCTAGTGGAGGGATGAGGAAAGTGGATGGATGAGGAAATTGGAGGGATGAAGCTAGAAGAGAGATGAGGCTAGAGGAGGGATGAGGCTAGAGGAGGGATGAGGCTAGTGGAGGGATGAGGCTAGAGGAGGGATGAGGCTAGTGGAGGGATGAGGCTAGAGGAGGGATGAGGCTAGTGGAGGGATGAGGCTAGAGGAGGGATGAGGCTAGAGGAGGGATG
>JACXGM010023621.1:0-16113 GCA_016801145.1 Umbra pygmaea
GAGAACAACATGTTTGGTAACATCTCGGCTAGCTGGTAAGCCCATAACAGAAAGCAACAATAATAAAAACCTTTACAGACAATAGCAAACATCCTGATGTCTAAATAACAAAAAATACAAACAAACTGAGTTTATCCCAGATACTTACAAGTGCAACAGCAAGAACGCCAGGTCAGCATCGGATTTGCAGCCTTCTGTTCGCAGCTCCTTTATTTACTTTTTTTCTGATTCCTCACTTGGTCAGTCTTAATTTTCCTCTCTCTCTGTTCCTCCGTCAATGCTTTCCAAACTTTCTGCTTTTTTTTGCAGGATCAGCCATGACGATAGTTTGAAAAATCCATCTATACCTTGTTCTTATAGCTAGCCGATGCCTGTGTGTGCGCACTGCGCAGTGGTGCCGTAAAGCTTTTCGTTATACCGCGAGACCTGATATCACGCGATAACTTCCTGAAGCTGAGGCCTGCGATCGCCGGCTCAAAGTTGCAAGTGTGGTTTTTCAGCTCACAGACGCTAGGGGGGAGCGATACGACCAAAAATCTACTCGAAAGAAGTCATACAACCATTCCATTGACTTTGAAGCTGTTCAGTTAAGGTAAATTAAGCTAAATAAACTGCATAGTTCCCCTTTAAAAGGAAAGCTTCTGAAGTAAGGGACATGCTACATGTTGCTCGGAAAAAGCTGAAGATGAAAAGCCAACAGAGAGTAAGACTAAAGGCAAGAGATTCTTCTCTGAAAGGTGTAATAAAAGTACTTTGGTAGGAACTTCTGATTTCAACTGAATGTGCAAATCGTCTTGAAGATCTTGAAGATATTCCCAGAGAGATCTTTCAAAAGAAGAAAAAGTCTGTGTTTTCTGGAAACTTGAAGCAATTTGCAACTACACTGCACTTCTAGTCTCCAAGAGCCTATGACTATGTCAGAGAGGTTTCTTTTGGCTTTGCCTCAGCCTCCGACCATACAAAAATGGTAAAGTAGCATCTCTGCAGATCCTGGATTTACTTTTGCTTCATTCAGAGCTTTTTAAAAGTCATGTTGCTAAGAGGAATAGAGAAGGAAAAGTAACAATTTGCTCATTGATGATGGATGAAATGTATATTCATAAGCAAACTGAGTTTGATGGAGACCAAATTCATGGCTATGTTGACATTGGTGCTGGTGAGATGGAAAATGTTGTGGCAACACAAGCACTGGTCCTCATAGTTGTTGCAATCAATGAGTCTTGGAAGATTCCCATTGCTTACTTTCTTATTAACATGACCGGAGCAGAGAGAGCAAACATCATCCGAGAGAGCCTTATTAGGCTTCATGCAATCGGAGTTAGGGTTGTCTCATTAACGTGTGATGGACCCTCCCAAAACTTCGTAATGATCAGGGAGCTTGGTGGAATGTTCTTCGGAATGTGTTTGCAACAGTTGAGGTTCTGGTAAGAGATGATGGCCAGCAGATAAAGTAACTGGACATTGAGGAGATCCACAAGGTTCAGAACAAGGCAGGCTTATGTCTCGGCAACAAACTAAATATGGCTCACATTCAGTGGTAAAATCAGAAAATTAAGGTCCATCTTGCAGCCCAGGTTTTCAGCAGAGTGTGGCGAATGCCCTTGAGTATTGTGAGCAAGAGCTAATATATCCCCAGTTCAGTGGATGTGCAGCCACAGTTCAGCAGCCAGTTGCCCCATGCTGTTACTTTCTGACCTACAAACTCAGTCAAGACCACTTGGAGTTGTTCTTCTCTGCACTAAAAGCGCATGGAGGTTACAACAACAACACCAATGCCAGGCAGTTCCGAGGGACATACAAGTGCCTCCTTGTAAGGCACCAGGTAAAAAAGGGCACCGGTAACTCCTTCATGACAACACAACTATCCTTGACTCAACAACTGCGACTGTGAACATTGCACGCCGATTGGATGTGGAGCCTGTGGAGGTTCTTGTGCCTGAGGATTACTCCTTCTCTGACCTGCCAGATGTTGACAATCTGTCTGAGTACAAGGAAGCAACAATTTCCTACATCGGATGCTTCTTCGTAAAAAGTTGAAAGAGAAAGCTACTTCCATGCCTTGCTCACATGCACTGACCTCAGATAAGGGCTGCCACCTTCCATGGCGAGGCACCAGTTGTGGTAAATCATAGCTTAAAACTTATAAATTATTGTTATTATTAAAGAAAATATTGATTTCCGAACTCTTCCTAAGTTAACTGATTATTATTGTGTTTATAAATTAATATGAACCTTCTTTGCAGTATTTCAGGTCTGACATCACTACATCCTTTTTGTTATTTTAACCAATAATATTTTTATTTAGAATTTGAGAGAAATGTTGTCAATAGTTTATGGAATAAACCAAAATATGAATTTTACCCAAACACATACACTGTAAGCCCTGAAAGGTGAATTCACTTAGTAATGGTTTTTGAAAACTTGAGTGCATTTAATTAAATGCATGAAAGGGTGTAATTTTTTTAATGCTTTTTTAAGTTAAATGCACTCAAGTTTTCATAACTCATTACTTAACGTTTTTAAGGCAATCGGTTACCTCAAATTTTTTAAGTGAATTCAACTTTTCGGGTTTACAGTGTTGCCTTGTCCATTCATTCTCCCTATATGCCATTCAAACTATACTTACTAGACAACCGAACAAAAAAATTATTTGATATTGCAATCAAACAAAACAATTATTCTTTGCATGGTTAACCAACTACTTAAAACTTGTGCACCATGGCAGAAATTATCGTGGGTTTATATGGATGTTGTTTAACATTTGGAAACAGACGCGGTTTTCAGATGCATAAATGTGTGCGCTTGTCAACTGAACATGAGGCTGAACATGATCTGATTCTGAGCGCATGATGTGAGGCATTTTGTGCCCAGCACAACAGCTTGGGCAATCCTCATGGGAGAACGTTATGAACTCAGGGTTCTTGCAAGTTTCAGTGTGTCAAATATAAGACCTTTTTAAGATATTTTAAGACCATAAAGATTGACCTACACAACAGATTACCAAAAAATATTCAAATAAAAAAATTCTGAAAAAAATCATTGTATTACAATGAATTCAGTCATTAAAAAAAGCATTAATTAAATTCAAAGTAGCAATCACATTAGTAACCATTCATACCCAACAACGTGCCAAATGCCCAAAACCTTAGGTCTAAAATTAATCCCTCAAATAGAGTAGATTTCATCTCATATTTATTTACATCACAAAACACTATATTAATTGCCTAATAGAGATTGAACAGGCTATTCCAACCCATGTAACAACCCATGTGTCAAAAGAGCAGAGCCCCAGGCGCCCTCTCCTGATGTGCCCGGGATCAGACGGTCTAGTTCCCCTGTTTTCTGTCACTACTGATATACAATTCCCTAATCAGTGTGAGTTACTTACACCTGCTGTATCTTACAGGTATAAGAAGATCTGCCAAGCAGTAGGGAGCTGTGGGTTATTCTGCCAATGTCTGACTGAAGACATTCCTAATATTCATATGGGGAACTATATACATTTATATTGCTTTTGTGTGGTCTGTTAATTATACTGCTGTTCATTTGTTTTGCTTCATACTTTAAGAATAAAAGCTACAAAACGACAACCTGCAGTTGACTCCTACCTTGTTTTGACGCTACACCATGTACACACACACACACACACACACACACACACACACACACACACCTCAGGATAAGTAGAGTACCTAGTTATCTAGATGATTTGGAGTGAGTGAGTTAGGATGGCAGTGGTGAGGCACAAAACTGGCTGATTGGTTGAGTCTGCTGAAGGCATTTTGCGGCTATAGGTTGTGTTTCTCCGCACTGTGGCGTGTGACTCCAGCCTCGTACCTAGAGCTGTGTACTGCTTGTAACCAACAGTCGAAATCGCTGTGGTCTAGCCATGTCCACGTATTTTGCGGGCAGGTAATGCATTTTATCACAGGATTTGTAGTTTTATCATTGCGTACGTACCAACATCGTAATCCCCAGAAAGAACTACAACACACCGAATAAACGTTCTGAGGGCAGCCTTCTGCTGGTTTTGTTACTGTTGCACCTTAAAAAAATGTCTGTGTGCAACGCAAAATGTACTTTTGTTCCTAGTAAACATTGACAATATTCATGACTCCGCTTTGTAGGCAATGACTCGATATTTTCTCTTTCTGCGGCCAGCATTTCTTGAAATGAACAAGGGTAAAACTATTTTTAAGACCTGACTAAATTAAATTTAAGACCTCTGATGGAAATCTGACAGTTTTTAAGATGTTTTAATGCCTTAAATTTAACGTTCAGACTTTTTAGGACCTTACGGGAACCGTGGAACTAATCGCTGCATAAATTGCCCCCTAAAAAAACAACAGATTTGGAAAAATTTCATGGCACACTTGGGCAGTCCTCACGGCACACAAGTGCACACGGTTTGAAATCCTCTGGTGTTTGGGACGTTTATAAAATTACGGGCAAAATCTTGTCCCATACTGATTCAAAATGGAATGCAAGATTTAAGTGTCAAATACAGGACGATTCCCATAGGCAAGGTCGTCCGCAGAAAATTTACAAAATTAATAATTTTTTATGGAGATTAAGAAAATGGTGGTCTTTTCTGTCCTCTGTTTTTGTATTATAACAGGTACACAGTGTACAGTGTTTTTTTTATTTACATAGAGCCTTTACAGATGGTGCCTACCTTAAAACCTGTAGATATTGCTACTTAATATCTCATAGTTTGTATAGGCTTTCCCGTGTCATACGAAAGACTGTTAAATACCTTAGTGTGCCTAAAATCTAAGATCTAAGGTAAAATTAATCTGTTTGCCATTTACAGTAGATGTGAAATACATATACAACCTCTTGGGTCAATGTTTATGTAGAAAGTTTCTGGAATTGTTTTGTTGAAGTTAAGGATCAGTTACTGCATATTGAAAAAAGCACAAACATCTATATAAGTAAACCATAATATTTTTTTTGTATTGTTCATTCTCTCATGTATTTAAGTTGTAAGCGTTAAAAACATTGTTATTTTCATTAGGGCTAAGTGAAATGTTGATATTTGATTTTGTACTGTGGTCCAGCCTCATGTTTCCCCATTGTACATAAGTTCTCCAGTGTTGTGTTGGTCATATGCTCTGTATATATGTATATATGTTTTCATGTGTTTTCCATGTGGTTTTGTATGTTTTTTATATGTTTGTCTCGTGTTACACGTTCCCACTCCTGGCCTGCACCTTGTCGCGGTTAGTGAACTTTTAACCAAAACAGGCCATACTGATGTCATGGACCTGCCCTGTGACTCCTGTTTGAGGCTATGTTTACACAGAAACAACTTGAAGAGATTGCCAAAGTCGGTTGCATTATCACTTCTTATTCCGCGTTTAGACAAGTGTTTTTTGGGGGAAATCTGCATGCATGTGGTGATGCAAAAGTGTGTCAAATTTTTAGTAGTAACCACTTCCAAACAACACCATCAAGTCCGGGCGCCTGCATACAGCCTTCCTTCTACTACTCTCCCTAGTTGCGCAAAACCAAATATATCAGGGCAAAGTGAACAACAAAAGCTGACAAATTTGTATTTTGAACTGCTAAAAAGACTTGTATGTTTATCAGAGCTGCTAAGGCAACTTGAAAGTCTGACGTATGGAAATAATTAGACGTTTGTTGTTATTTTCCTGTACTGGCGCATGCGCACGCCACGACAGCCACCGTGAGCAGCTCGGTGCCTTCGCTGTCTACCAGACTTTTGCATTTTTACCATTTAGACGGGAACGCGATGGTGGACTGTTTTTAGGATTTCCACACTGGAGACCTTTTTGCATGTTTAAGCCCTAAAATCACTGTTGCCGTCTAAACGAAAGGCACATCTGATAAAATATTTTTAAGTTTGCACTAGTGCTGTCAGTTAAGTGTAATTTTTTTATCACAATATTAACGCTCTTTTTGGCATGGCAAACTTTGTAGTTTTTTTCACACGCTGTTGCAACAACTAGTTACATAGAGAAACTACAACACTACACCGGATCTAGCTAAACCGGAAACAAAACAACAGGCTCGCAGCACAAACTTGTTTGGGCTTGCGAACTGGCCATAGAGTGATATGCTACGTTACATTTTGAGCAGATGGCGAGCACAAGACGCCAAAATTGATGCCAATAAAATTGGCAAATTTTGTGGAAAGTTTACTTTTAAAAAGTTGCCCAAGTGTTCCATTGACCTGACCAAAGTGATCTGTGTGTTTGGTCGTTGTGAACTGAGCTATCATTGCAGCACGTCCAGTCTGAAATATCACTTGACGGCAAAGCACACAGCTGGTTCGAATTCTCCGCCCCCTCGTCAAAGCCAGGCGACAATGGATGACTTTAGACCACGTGTCAAACCGGTTCCACGTATGTATGCTGGTGTTTGGTCTTTCCTTTCAATTAGAGCCCAATTAAATCGTAGACTGCCAGGTGAGGCGAGATCCTAACGAATTAGTGACATTCAATCATTCAGGTTCAAGGTAAAAGCAAAAACCTGTAGACACTAGGCCCTTTGTGGATCTGGTTTGACACCCCTGCTTTAGACAGTATATGCCAATGTTGTTTTCAATAAAAAACATTTGCACAAAGCACGCCAAACCACTTATTCCATGTAGATAAGAGCATTAAAATTAGAAAAAAATAATGTGACAAAGAGAAATCGGCGATTAACAGCTAGTTAACTATGACATTAATGCTATTAATCGCGATTAAATATTTTAATCGTTTGACTGCACTAGTTTTCACCCTTGAGCGTTCTCGTGTAGTTCCTGAGTTACCAATTATAGGGCGTGGCTGCTGCACCAGGTTGCATTACTTCTTACAGCTGTAAGTAATCACATCATCATCACCTATGCCTGCTGTGAATTTAAGACGACATGACATTCCTGCTGGATTGTTAAGCCGTACTTGTACATCTGACTCTTACCAGCCTATTGTATACCTGTCATATACATGTCAGTGGTTTTGTCACCTTGTTGTTATAGCCAAATCAGTTTTTTACATGTATATTCATGAAATTATTGACAGACTTGAGTTATATGTTATGTTTATTTATTGGAACAATAAACATGAATTAAACATTTTATCATGAACATAAATGTAACCTGAAAGTTCCATCGTCTTACAAAGATTTTCTCCCAAAATTACACAACGTTATGGTGACGGGCAACCGCCGACTAGCAACCGCTACCAATGCTAAGTAGCATACTGGTAGCATTTAGCTTTGCTTCTTAGCCTTTACTAACTTGGTAATGTCACACTTCTGTGGGCATGGCATCAGCAACCAGGAACCTCAGCTCCACCCACACTCCACCTCTTTGACCATTTTTGGTTATCCGAGAGTGACGTTAAGTGATGCACTACCAGTGGCGACGACCATCTCCGCCCACAATGAGCTTCAAAACCGCTTTTCAGAAACCAATGGGTGACGTCACTGTTTTGCTGTCCATATTGTTTACAGTCTATGGTTGTACACCACTGATTAATTTATCATTAAAACAACTGGGTCATTCTTAGCAAATGGTGCCATTTGTGTCCCCATGAGATAATCAAGAATAAGTTGTGAAAAAATGGATTGATAAGTTATTTTTTCAAGCTTTCTTACTAAATGAAACCCTTCTCCACTATGTCAAACAAGGTTTATGCCCTCAGGGGTTATTAACTCTAAAATGCCATTTCCCCAAGTCAGTTTTTTTACTTCAGTTGCAAATATAAGTAATAAAAATCAATCATTTTTTATGTATTTAACTTTAATTGCAAAATAACTATTTATAATATATCTCATCACATTATTTGTTAAATTAAAAATATATTTTAGTATTGAAAATCTTGAAATATTGTCCGTCACTGAGTTCACTGTCCCCCCTCGTTACTCTAATTAAAATCCTTCTGGACATCTGCCCTTTTGTTCATTTAGTCACCTGACACTCAGGAAGTAGGATACATTTTTGGAGGAAAAGCAACTACAAGGAGTATCTCTTTAATCAACACTTTTTTCAATGTTTTAGAGATGTTTACTAATGTGGTCAAGCATAACATGTCCCCTATCTTACTCTGATTTGTATTGGAAACTAATGTTTTTTTTTTATTTTGAAGATAGCTAATTAAAATCCAAAAAATAGTACATAAAATAGGGTGATTTATTAGAGGGTTAGGTTGTTGATCAGTGTCTGACATTTATGTTTTTTATCATTAATTGTATTATTATTAACAAAAGAGATTTGGTTAAACAGAATGCATGTATTTGTCAGGAAATGGCGGCATTGTCTGCAAAAGAAAAGCAGAGACGTTACAGGGAACGTCGGGATGCTGAGCCAGAAAAGAGACAGGAACACCTTAGGAAAGAGAGGGAGAGGTGGAGAAGGGCCAGAGAGAAAGGAAGGCAAAAGAAAGTGTCAGACCTCAAGAGAAAGAGAGAAATGCACAGAGAGAAAAATGGCGAGAAAAGAAGAGATTGCATAGTGGTTAAGGTGGCTTTGTGTATAGTCCCAGGTCTTACGTTTGATATACTTATCATATGCACATGTTATTCTTTCTCAATTTATACTAATGACTGATTACTAATGTATCACTTTTGTGAAGCAGGGGTGTAATTGGCAAAGGACAGAAAAGCATGAAAATATATGGCGCACCTACCATGACGCAGCGACAGCCCCCCCCACCACCACTTTGCATATTGTGGGGCCCTAAGAAATCAGTTTTATTTTTTGGCCAATTCCATTTTATTTATTTTTTAAATTCCCTGACTTCCATTAATTTCTTCCAAATTCACTGATTCTCCTTATTAATCTCAAACCTCCATATAATCCCCCTGGGGCAGTGGTTCCCAAACATTTTTGGTTACTGTATTACCAGGGGTCCTAGTACCCATGGTTGGGAAACACTACCCAGGCAAAAAAACATTTTACAAAATGTGCATAGGAATTTGTCATGTTAACATATTATTTCTTCTTACAGAAGAAACTATTAAAAAATAAAAAATAAAAGAGTAGACAAAGATTCTCAGAAATCAAAGAAAAGTGGAACAATGACAAACATATTTATAAACGTTATTTTACAAAGTTGTATCAAGCGCAATCGTGTGGAAAAACACATTTAACATTCAGCAGCAGTCCCGCTAGTTTCACCCTGCTCTCCCGGAGTGTAAGAGCTGCCTGATTAGCAAAACCGTCAGAGAATTACTTCAGGTGAATAAACATAGTAGCCTACACCTAGTTATATGCATTTGGATACGTGATTGAATGGAAAAAAACAAGCGTTGTCTGATTGGAAAATTTGGAATAGAGTAAATACTGTTGTTTATAGCTGTCAGCTATCAAGCGCATTACAACGTTTGAACGATATGATGGAGTGGTAGAGAAACACACACTGCATAGCCTATAGAGTGCAAATTAACTTCCATATTTGGTGCCTTTTTGATTATGAGAAACTCAATGAGTTGTTAATATTACGGGACTATGTTTGGATTGTAGAAAATATAGCCTATATATTGCAGAATTCCACGTAAATGACTGAATTCCACATTAATGTCTGGATTCCGCTGTTCAGTCCGCGTTCTTCGCATCACGCAAAACATAGGTCCCTACAGGCTATTTTAGCAGGATACAAAAGTATCTGACTGGTTATGTTTGTGAGTGTTTTACCATAGCGTCCTAGTCTTGGTGTCACATACATTACTACAGAATTTATTATACTTGTCAAAACGAAATTGGATCTCCACTATGTCTCTTTACATTTATTTTGTGCCTTTGTCGGGTTCAGCTAAGATATTGAACACATAACCTTCCACAATGATTGCAGGCTCTTTGGTGGAGCTCTGCTTAAGTTCATTTGTGACAAATGAATGGACAACTTGCAGAGTGACATGAATCAGAGGCACAAAAAACGTTGACATTGGTGAGCGGTCATTTAGAGCCGTGACATCACACCCCGGACCCGTGCCTTGCGCACTCCCCCAGAAAAAAACAGATTTGCATGATTTACGAGAGCCTCATTTTCAGGTCGGAAAAGCCGGATTTCCGGATTTATCCGGAAGAATCACATCCCTATTTGTGAACAATCAATGTACCACACAGCTCAGCAGTGTGTAAGATAGTAGGCATATGCACAAAACAATGATCAGTCGTTACTTTTGCAGTTCGAATTTCTGTGCTGACGGTGGACCAGGACATAACATTTTTTATTTAGAAACAATACTGTAGCGCTCTCAGGGAACAAATGACTAAACACATTGGCACTGCTATGAATAGAAATACATTTACATGTCAACTCCAACAACGGTGTTCATACCGTATATGAAAACAATCGCCCAGAATTTACCTATGGACAAATTTTTTGTTATTTCTGTGAATCCGTTGGTAGCGATAGGCAGACTGAAAAAGCTCAGAGGCTTAGAGCACCAGTATTTGCGAACTAGTAAGCTAAATTTGGATGGAGGAACGCGGGTGTTCTGTAGAATACGGCCGAAGGAAGGCCCCATACCGAACCCAGTGTGTACTGTAGAATACGGCCAAAGGAACGCCCCAGAACGATCCTCTGAAAGCTACCTTCTCGAAGCAGCGACAATCACCGAAATCATGGCCGACATTTATCTTTCTTGACAGCAAAAACTGCCATATTAAGAAAGTTTTGTCTGTAAAGTTTACAAAATTGAATTTCTAGCGGAAAATGGATACTACCAGTTGTGCTTTCTTTCTTAAGAGAAAGCAAACAACAGATAGTTTGTTAGTTAGTACCTAGGTACATAACGATTGATCATTGTTCTGTGTATATCCCTACGATTTTACACACTGCTGAACTATGTGGTACATTAATTATCTATATTTGTGAAGAATCATTCACAAAAGTGATACGCTAGTATACAATTTGAATACGTCCTCTAAATAGACTGAGATAAAATAACATATGCCTTTGCATGGACTTGAACATATGACGTAGGCTTATACATAGAGCCACCTTAACCACTACGCCACTCCGGCTGTGCTTCTGGGTGAACAAAATAGTGGATATACTACCATTAATCTGCAATGATTGGTGCAAATTTGAACACACATGCAGCTTTTGCATTCGCTTTCACAAACGTGTTTCTCTCATTTTAACTAATTAGGGAAGGAGACGTAAACTATTGACATTTGTAATAAATATTACAAATTCTTGACCTGCAATGTAAATTGTTTTCTTCTACATATGTAGGAACATTTACTTTTCTATATTTGAATTTGCCGATCAAAGTCTAAGAAATAGCAGATTAGCTTGATAAATGTGACATTTGGCATAGTTACTAAAAGTTATTGTATTGGCAAGTGCCCAAAATGAAATACTCTGTACTTTTTCCATAAAAATTGGTATTGGCCCATCACTAGACTTTACTAAAATTGTTTTGAGCTACAGTAACATATTGAACAAGATTTTTTGCTTGGGAATAAATAGCTGGTTGTTGGGTTTTGTAACAAAATTACTATAGCTTGGCCATCAGAACAGGTCTGGTCGAGGGGAGATTAATGGTGCGTTCCAGGCAACTCGTAACTTATGTAACCTTCTACCCATGGAAGTCCTCCGCAACTTACTACTCGTGAACTCGTACCAGATTGTTGTACTCCCAGTTACAGTTTGACGTCTCACTCACACAAACAACAATGGCGATCCCTGTTAATGTTGTACAGACGCCGGTGGCTAACGGTGTGAAATAGAAATAAATATACATAAATAGTAATTTTGCACATTGTAATCAAAATAATACACATACGATTGTGTACTACTACAGGTTACGTTTATTAAAAGAAGCCCAAAATAGGTCGCCGACTAGGGATTGCTAGTACTGTTCATGTCATTAGGCATAGGCCGGCAATTGTTGTTGTCGTGACTTTTGCCTGGAATGCTACCAAGTTGTAAGTTGTGACTTACGGGCTAAAAATTGTGTCTGGTACGCAGCATTTGTGTCATCTTTCTACAAAATTATGTACGCTTTTCTCTGCCAACTTCTTCTTGATCTCAGTCTGGTCTGGTCAGCACAAGGGGTGACAGATAAAAATATATCTTTAATAACCTACAGTATACATTTGTAAGCATAGGCCTATTCTATGTTGTTGAATTAAAATAATCTTAAATAGAGTCATTAAATAAACCTAAATGACCAGGTAATGGGAGTTTATAACTAACTAGTTACCATAATTAATAATTTTCTAGTCTAGTGAACCTTCGTTTTTCGCGGGGGTTACGTTCCAAAAAGAATTACAATTATTATACAATTAAATACTCCATAATACATTGAAACCAAAGAACAAAACCTTTTTACAGGCCCAAGCATTTGTTTAACAAATAAAAGTACTGTATATAAACGTTTTTTTTTACAAATAACTAATGTACTGTAAAAATAATAATTTCAATCATCAATACGAACGGAAGGCTTCAAATTGCGGAGATCAGCACAGCCCCACCGCGACCCGAGTCATTGGATTAGAACGGGAGAAAATGAAAAATGATTATGAAAAAACCCAGAACGTTTTGTCGACATTATGGGTTTTAGAGAAACTTGTAATTGCAAGAGAATTTGCAAACTTAAATTTGTCAAGCTGTGTTACGTACGTGTATAAAGCGCAACATTATTGACACACAGGTAGAGAAGAAACGGAGAGACTATTTAGCCAATCAGAATGCAGAACACAATGCACAAAGCAAATCCCCGAAAGGTGAACCGCGATATAGCAAGGGTTCACTGTACACTAGGGATGTCACGAGAACCGATACTACCGAAACCTTCTGGTTCTAAAATGACAAAACACCGACAATGCCCATTTTTTTGAAGTAGCGTAGGCACCGATACTCCGATAGCAAAGATGCCAGTGTTGGCAATACTGTAGCTAGATTAGCTTTGTCAGGGGAGGATAACTGAAAATAACAGGAAAAATCAAAAACTAACGAAAAGGGCTTCGCCTCCAGTTGCTAGCTAGGTAGTCCTGCTTCGTTCGACGGAGGATAATATACTTTTCAAATTTTTACACTTGTAGGTGTACCGTTCCCGGAGGTACTGCAATACCGAGTTGATGCGTGGAGCAGACGGAGCAAGCCCCGTTTCCGAATCCTTGTTCGAAAAATCTACTTAATATATATAGTTCCCCGGTGGGGAACGCATTAGATGGTGAACTGATAAGAACACATGATTCAAAGCTTTCATTATCCAATACAATACAGCCGTATGGGACCAATGCCCAACACATAACACACAATAATTTGCTCTGATGTAAAGCTAGCTTTTTTAGGGAGCCAACTTCTTTAGTCAATTCCTAGCCTTTCGTAGTTTCGCCTTCAAAGTAATAGCGTTTCATTCAACGCCATAAACATCGCTTAACAAATATGGAAACATTAAACATTTCAAAAATATGTCACTAAACTATATTAGAATAGTGTGACATATTTACTAACTTATAATATTTTAATAAGAACATTTACATTTGCAATCTGTATTGCTTAAATACATAATAAATACACAGAATCCTGTGTAATGCTAGCTACATTAAGGGATGCTGGTGGTAAATGTGGATATCGCATAGATCACATAAGTCATTCGCGACTTACCCAATACCATGTTGACATCCAACCTTTGCTCTCCAAAAACCTTAAACTAGCCAAGAAACGGTGCGCAATGTTGTAAAAAAAACATGTTTATCTAGTTAGCTGAATGGCTGCACAGCTATATCCACCGTTTTGTTTTGCACTGTTGTTGTTTTTGCACAGTACCTTTTGAAAAGCTGTCTGGATTGTGTCTGGGGAGTAGTTGTTGCACTATGAGCATTATGTGGACTTTATTATGTTGTTCTATTCTATATTGCACATGTTATTTATAGCTTGTTATATTTTTCAAGTGTTTTAATTAATGTTTCAAGTTCAATTAGTTGGAATCTTAGAAAATCCTTTTTTTTACCGTAGTATCGAAATCGGCATCGAGAATCGTGTAATTTTACTGGCACCGACTACTGAATTTTTGGTATCGTGACACCCCTACTGTACACAATTTGAATGCATCCTCTATAAACAGGCTGTGAAAAAAAAGGAGTTGGCCTTCAGCGGGACTAGAACTTGCAACTCCATACACTGAAAAATATCACTTTAATTCACCTTTGGCTAAGCCCCGCGCATTTTAGTTACTGTTGCTACGTCCGACAACTTCATATGGGCTCTGGTTTGGTATCAACATGGCTTATGCTGTGACAACTCTTCCTGCTGAAATTTTATCAAACTTTTATAAAGCAGTAAATAAAGTGTCCAATAGAAGTAGGGAAAAGGGGCTGCAATATGCGTTCGAAGGCTATATTCACAACATACAGGTGAAACGCAAGGAACAACAATGCATCCAAATAGAGGCAAAAGCATACCGGTTACAGTCAAAAAATTAAACACTGCATATCCTACTAATCAAGACGGAAGCTAGGACTAAGAATATCAAGGAGCAACACTGTTCATGCAAAGCTGGGTAGGTCTCTATTCACTTCTATAATCGTTATTACAAAGCAAACGGACTGCGCGAGTTTAATGTTGTATTTATTAGCAGCGTGTGGTAGCGTATCAACGACCGGTACGCTAGGTAACATTAACGTTAGCTGACACTTGTCAGGATTTGACTAAGGGAAAAAAACGGGCACCCCCCTCCAACCTCTCTGTGAAACGCGTATCTGTGTTAGAAATGCCCCAGGCACAACGTTTAACCATATTTTTCATAAACCTCCAACGGTAATAGCCTGCCGAGACCAAAAATATGAAACGCCTGTGTTAAAGTCAATGGAGCACTGTGAAAAAGTGTCGGACCTCTGTGGGAGCTCGTTCTTGACTGCGCTGTGCTTGGTCAATCTACATTCTAAGGTGTGGCTTAGCCAAAGGCGAATTGCAATCGATCTAGCAGTATAAGTTAAAAATATCGTTCGTTACCCATTTTTGTCCCGCAAAGTAAAACCGTACTTTGATATACTGTGTAAATAATTACAACTTTTTGCAAAGAATTCACGAATGCATAAAATGTAGACGCAGTAGTCTACAATATGTATTTGCTAGTTTAGTTTTAAAACAAATAAGGCATTATTTAAATGAACCTGTTCAGGATCATTATCCTGCCCGCAGGAGATTTTATCAAAAAAAAAAAACTGGACTAGAATCACAGTTCACAACTCCAATTTTTAGGGTATATTGTAGTGGGAAATTAATGTTTATAGGACCAAATAATGACTCCAACAGCTGGCTTCTATTCCCTCATCTATCAACAGATTTCCTGGGATGAATTAACACTAGAACCGCCAGGCCTTCCAAACTACCTATAACCGCCAACTGCTGACGCCCATCAGCGTCATTAGCATACGAATCACCCTCATTAAAAACCGCTCTCTCCTCCGCAGCCTCCAGCGAAGCCATCACTGCATCCAGCGATCAAGAGCATCACCTCTATTGTTTTTTTATAGGCCTACGTAAAACTGTCTCAAAACAGATTAATTACATGGAGATTTTTGTTGTTTTTGATGGTATTATATTGCCTTTATAGAATGACAATTCTTTAGTCTAGAATGAAAATCCACCACATGTACTTACTTCATAGATAAACTAGCTAATACTTTTAATACAATTTTCAACTAACGGCGCAATCAGAAAGTGCCGTTTTATTCATTTTAAAATGTGTTCCAGTGTCGGAAACAGCCTGAATTACAACATGTCATATTTATGCTGTTGTAGTCTATTTTTATAATTTTATAGGCTCATAGAATGTAAATGGTTTTCAACTAACAAATTCAGAACAAATATGTTTCTGGATCTGCATTACGTTTCAGCACACCCATTATATATATATATATTTTTTGTAATGTTTTATATTCAAATACAGTAGCGAACATTTCAGCGGGTGCAGTGTGGATTCTAAAAAACAGTTGTGTTTGGTAATTAGAGACTAGAGAAATCGTTTCAATATTTGTTCGTTTTGTATTTTTATATAGCTATCCTACTTTTCTTTCTGTAAAATATTGTTGATGAAGGTAAAAAAGATTTGACGAGATAAATAGACGTGAAGCTAAAATGAATCGGTTTCAAGCAAGCTTCGCATTGCATAACGGCACCTGTAAAGACCGGTTTATTTCCA
>JACXGM010023622.1:0-16113 GCA_016801145.1 Umbra pygmaea
CCATGTGAGGTTGTCGCTGATGAACACACCGAGGAACTTGAACTCTGAAACTCTCTCTACTTCAGCTCCATCGATGTGTATGGGGGCAGGACCCTCCCTCTGCTGCTTCCTAAAGTCCACTACCATCTCTTTTGTCTTGCTGACGTTAAGAGAGAGGTTGTTGCTCTGGCACCAGGTAGCCAAGGCTCTTACCTCTTCTATGTAAGCAGTCTCATCGTTGTTGGAGATGAGACCTATGATGGTAGCCTATTCATCTTGGCAAAATGCCTCCAGGTCATGCAAAGTCTTGAGATCTCCCCAGGATTGGCTCAATGATATTAAGGTCAGAGGACTGTGATGGCCACTCCAGAACCTTCACCATTTTCTGCTGTAACCACTGGAGGGTCAACTTGGCCTTGTGCTTAGGGTCATTGTCGTGCTGGAAAGTCCAAGAGTGACCCATGTGCAGCTTTCATATAGCAGAATAAAAATTTTCTGCCAGTGTTGTCTAATAGCATGCTACAATAATCTTGCCATCAATCTTCTGGTTCCCCGTGCCTTTTTAGCTCAAACATCCCCAAAACATCAGTGAGCCACCACCATGCTTCACATTTGGGATGGTATTCTTTTCACTATACACCTTGTTGATCCCTCTCCAAACAGTGTGGTTATAGTTGTGACCATAAAGCTCTATTTTGGCCTTCTCACTTCAACAGTGTGCCAGAAGTTGTAATTGTCATTTTAACCTGTGTGTGTCACCTTGTGTGTCTGTAACAATGCCAAACATTCAAGGGTATCTAAACTTTTATATCAGGGCCATTTGGGTGATTTCTGTTATATCAGTATAGTTTACAAAGGAGTCAAACAACTATGTGATATTGAATGGCTTCATATGATCACTACCCTTACATAACAGATAAATCTCGAGATTTCACAATTTCTGCCAGAGTATGCAAACATATAAGCACAATTCTAGATGAAGTAGTCAGCTTTAAGTTATTGTCTACCTGCTATTTCATAAAAACCCTCTTTAACAGATTTGGGGTGTGCCCTGAGAACAACAAATGTATGAAGGAGCTCTGTTAGATCAAGCACCACCTTGTGAATTGCGCAGCGGACCAGGTTTTTGCTTTGGATCTCTGCATCACCCACAGCATACATGAAACTACCTGTAGCAAAGAAATACAAGGCTATGCATACAGTCTATGGAACTGTAAGCGCACGGCTTCGATGAGTCACAGTGGCAACTGCCCCGGAGCAGGTAACATGTAGGTGTGCGGCATAAATTTCCATGGCGATGCAACCCGTTAAAAAGTGAACGATTGTTGTGACACTTAAAACTCAGTGTTCAACCTGAAATTAGCTTGCTAACCCCAAATCCTGCTTCGAAGTATAGGCCTCTGGACTGTGTAATTTTTGAATTTGATTGGCAAATAAAAAAGGGTGGAGTTTCTTAAACCTGGGTTCAAACATCAGCCTGTGAGGGGCACACTTTGCCTTTCTGCATTGGATCACCCCCTCAAATATTAAAAGACTGCTCCACAGCATTGAAAAATAACTATAAATATTGATGATGGGGTGGGAACAAGGGTTCTGACTGCACTACAAGAACATGCTGCATTTCTGTGGTTTTGTCTGAAAATATTAATAAAAATTAACTTGCTACACTTCAACAACTTCATCAACTCCCAACCCCACATAGTAACTTATAGTAACCTTTGAGGAGAATCCACCCCCATAGGTCTAGAAGGGAGTATACTTTTGAAACATAGAGAAAGAAAGACTTTTTAAAATATTTTTTAAACTACCCATATATGGCATTTGCAACAAACTGTAGAAATGAGGACCAGAATGGATGTGGTTCATTATAACTAAGGCCAAAACCTCAGTCTTCCAATTATTTTTTATTTCTTCATGTTACTTTTTAAGAATCTACCACAGAACTGATGTGTTTATTGGTCTCTCAGGGCCATGTGGCTGTTTAAGTTTAATGTGAGAATGCTTGTGACATCTGGTGCCAATTTCTGGAAAAGAGCAACAGGGATCAGTTGACCTTAGGTCAGGCTTGAATGGCGAAGGATTCATATTTTGAAGTACTGAATGACAGTAGGAGTGGGGGCAACTGCTTCATTGATGCAATGTTCTATGACCCTGTGATCAGACCCATGCTGCAACTGAGACCCGCCGAACCAGACTTTAAACAGGCATGAAATATCAATACAATTAAATACTGTGACAAATTAATGAATAAATCAATAAATAGTTATTGGGGTTACTTTTCTCAAAGCCAAAGCTAATGTATTCTAGTTTAAGATGTCACATGATTTCCTTCAACCAATGTTAGAATGTAAAAGGAAATTGTTTGATAACCGGCATTCACCTGTCAGACGGGTTCTGTGGTTCCACTCCATCAATCCTGCAATAAAGACAGCAGATTCTGCAAGCCTCTCCAATGCACTGGTAAATGCCCAAAAGATGGACCATTAGAAGTCCATCCAACTGAGTCAAGTTCAAAACAAGTAATTAAGAAGCAGTGGGAGCCTGTTTACATCAGTTGCCAGTGAGATCTGCCTCTGATCTCATATTGGGGAGTCTTGCCTTTGACCAGTGTAGCCAGTGTTGACTAATTTAAATTGTTTTACAGCATGTCCCAGATAGATACATTGATAGAAAACGGTTTCTCTGAAGTATATTCTGACAAATTGTTTACCTAGGTCCATTTCCCAATGTCTTTTGAGTCCAGAGATTTCAGACCTGAATAATATATAAACTAAGACTATGCATCATTTGATATAGAGGGCCCTCCAGAATTATTGCCCCCTTGATAAAGATGGGTAAAAATTGTTTTTAAATGTAATGCTTGGTTATCAACTTCATCTAAATACAAAAAATCTAAGAGAAAACTATCATTTTAATCCAGTGCACCACCTCAAGCCCAACAAGATGAAGGTGTTCTTGCTCCAGGGAAATGTCTAACAGTAGACAACTGCACTGTCTTCTGCACTGTCTTCTGCTTCTACACAACACCTTGGAATCATCCTAGACAACACCTTGGACTCATCCTAGACAACACCTTGGAATCTTCCACATGCAGCTAGGCCTTCTTCTATAGGTTTGGTCAATACTACAGTATGACTTCTCCTCACACAGCATGCAGCACAGGGACTAGTTCAGGCATTCTACCTCCAGTCTACTGCAGCTCACTTATGGTTTCACTCAGTGCTTGTGTCATATAATCCCTGCAATGCCGCAGCCAAGTTTTAACCATGAGACATATTTTTTATTGTTTATATAAAAATCCCATTTCCTGATTTAATTAGGTCATCAATACAACAGTGTTTCATAATAGAATAATCCATTGATTTTTTTTCACTCTACATCATCTCTCTGCATCTAGATGTACTGGATCTGTAAATATGTGCATCAATTGTGAACTAAGGTATATTATATACCAAATGTAAAGAAATATTTTTGAATGTACATTTACATCATCTGGCTGTCTCTTAATTAACTCAGAGCAACTTACAGTAGTGGGTCTAGGCAATTTTCATACAATTTCTGTTAATATTTCTGGTTCCAATCCCAAAAACAGAATTTTCATCAGGTCCGAAATCTACTCAACTTACACTTGGTGGGAGAAAGAAAGTTAAATGAGTGAGGTGCAATAACTTGGATGACATTACGGCATGTGACAGACAGAGGTAAAGAAGATCCAAACATTACTTCAGCCTAATTGCAAGGCAAGGTGTTCTCTCAGTTTCAGCATCCAGAATTTTCTGAACAGAGGTGTCTATTCCTGTAATTTTCTTTGAAAGGATATATACGTCCCGAGTTAAGTGCCCCCTTTGCCCCTAATAGACAGATTTAATAAGCACAACATTTGTTCTCTCTACACTGTGTTCCATTGTCTAACGTCAGTTGATAGAGACCCATAATCATTGTTAAGTATAACATATTTAGTATATTCACAATCTGTCTACGTTCCCTATAGCTTTTTTTTCCTGCTACAGTATGGGATGTGCAGACCAATTCCCGAGAGCATCATGACCTGACTCAAGGACATGTTAGCCTTGGGGTCAAATTGGTGCAGCCAGTTTTCAGAAGTGCCTTTAGAGAATCATAGGTAACATTGATAAGGGCCATTGTGGCAGGGTGTACTGTAGGTTAAATGAGAATTGGTTCTCTTCTGCCCTTCCACAGTCTATTATGATGAAGACCTTGGGACATTTATAAAGGAGACAGCTCTATCCAGAATAACAGCAGGCCACAGCACTCCATTCTGCAGATTAGCATTTAAAGTGACTATAACATTCTTGTTTTTCTGTTGGATGTTTGTCCCAGAGTTGTAAGAAGAGTAACGTTTTAAGTACGGCTTTTGATTCTACACATTATTATACTCTAGATGTTTTAAACCACAGCTCCTTAGAACAATATTTGAAAGCCATAACTAAACTTACCTTTAAAGACATTAACAACGCAATTAGTTCCCCATCTTTAACGCAAGTAACTTTGAAGTCGTTACTGAGCATATCACATTTCAGACATCCAGGAGAAAACAACAGGTCAGAAATAGGTGAATTGGCAAGACAAATCCACTTACTGGGTAGCGAGAACCCTTGTCACCGAACCATAGAGAAACAACAACATATTTAACAACATTCTTTCAATTATTGGTTTGTTTTTGTCACCAATCACTGTTTCCATTGTTTCTATTTATTGTCATTCTGTTGGTTACTTGTGTGTTCATTTATGGAATAATTAAGAATTAATTTGAATGTGTTTAGCCATTTTTACATCTTTTACATTACAAGGATGTCCCTGTGTATTCACTGCAAGTCACTGTGGATAAGAATGTTCGCCAAATGAATAAAGTGTAAACAAAGCTTTCTCTCAACTATGTAAATGTACTGTAGAGATGGGGTATTCAACTCAACCTACAAGGGCCGGAGCCTGATGGTTATCTGTTCTATCTTATCATGAATTGCAGCCACGTGATGTACGAGGTCTAAATGAGTCTCAGGTTGGACAGTTGCAATGATAAAATGGAGTGGAACTGGCTTTGAGAGACAGAGTTGAATAGGGCTGGTGTAGATGATCAAATTCATCAAAAATAGTCCTTTGGCTTTATAGTCAGTCTATTCCTGCTTCAGTCTACCTCACCCACCTCTTTTCTCCCTCCAACTGATACCCTGAAGGCTACATGCATACTTGATTATTTAAACCTTTTGTTGAATAAACAGCACTTTAGACAGGAGTCATGCAAAGAAATAGGTCAAGAAAGCAATTCAATGTTAGAGGGATTCAGAAAGAAATAGTCATAAATGTCTGCACAAATAAACACTTCACTATTACAGACTAACATACACACTTTACTCTCACAGACTCACACACATACTTTATTCTCACAGACACACATACACACTTTATTCTCATAGACTCACATACACACTTTGTTCTCACAGACTCACATACACACTTTTTTCTCACAGACACACACACTTTCACAGACATACATACACACTGTATTCTCACAGACTCACACACACTATTCTCACAGAGACACACACACACTTTATTCTCTCAGACTACCACACTTTCACAGACTAACATACACATACTTTATTCTCACAGACTAACATACACTTTATTCTCACAGACTAAAATACACACTTCACTCTCACAGACTCACACACACACACTTTATTCTCACAGACACACACACTTTGCTCTCACAGACTCACACACATACACACACTTTATTCTCACAGACTAACACACACACTTTCACAGACACACATACACACTTTATTCTCACAGACTCACAGACACACTTTACTCTCTCAGACTAACAAACTTTCACATACTAACATACACATACTTTATTCTCACAGACTAACATACACACACTTTATTCTCACAGACTAACTACACACTTTATTCTCACAGACTAACATACACACTTTATTCTCACAGACTAACTACACACTTTATTCTCACAGACTAACATACACACTTTATTCTCAGACTAACTACACACTTTATTCTCACAGACTAACTCTCACAGACTAACTACACACACACACTCTCACAGACTCATACACACACTTCACTTCACGCTGAAAGACTAATAACCAACCTGCCTATTATGTTGTAGGGTTATGGAGGACATGTTTCCTGTTCCCAGTTGTGTTTTTTGTCACCCACAGAGATTGAGTTTAATTCATCTTCATTAAATTGTACTAATTATTCTGTTATGTTTTGAGTGGAGAGTGAAGAGCTGAATCATTTAGAGGAGACTCAAGGCCAGGCCTTCAGTGTCCATGTGAATACAATGGCCTTTGTTCCGAATTAAGGGTGTTTTCAAAACAATAAAAGTAACAGATATTTCATTTCCACATTTTTTATCCAGCAAGTTTAAAAAAATACAGAATCCCTCTTTAAAAACCAGAGTAAAAGCACTTCAAACTAAATAGCATCTTAACCAATTGTTTTGAGATAATTACAATTATCGCAACAAATAGATTTTGGCATGATTGAAAATATAGTGCTCCAGGGGTGATCTATTCTCTAAAAGACATGGGATCTCAGCATTAGCTGCAGCTATAATGAACATACAGTGATTTTGTCTTCATCAGTGCCTTGACAGCTACAGAAGGGCAACAGTGATGCAGACAAGCCATCTTTTCCTCTTGCTCTCTTGTTCACACACACACACACACACACACACAGCATTGCTACGTGAGTCTAGGGACAAACTAAAGTTAATTACTGGGGTAGCAGAGGAGAAGCAGACCAGTCCTTTAACCCTTCCAATTACACTCCAGAGTACAGAAAGCAGCCGCTTGCAATACAGCCCATTAAGGGATGTGTGGTGGTGTTGGCCTGGAATCATGCCAGAGTGTAGGCAACTTCAAAGCTGTTCTCTTGACGAGACAGTTGCTCATTTAAGGCACGAACTCAAACACCAGGTCTATATAGTCACAGGCATAGTGTCTCACCAGATTTAAGCATGGGAACAAAAAAAGCAAACAATCCAATCTAACATGATAACTAGTGTGCATATGCTGTACGTAGATCTTCCTAACGTTGAAGTGGTTGAGTAGTAATAGGTAGGCTGAAGTAGGTTAGGGTGAGGATTTGAGGGGTTGGGGTCAGCCTTTACTCTGACCTACTTCCTCCATCAACTCTAACCTGCCTCCAGCTCTGTGGAATTGGAGGAAAGGATTGATCTCAGCTTGAATGCCAAACGTGACAGATCCAATGAAGCCACATGTTCTCTCTGTCTCTCTAAACTCGTAAAGCGTGGCTGTTCACTGTCGGCTCCCGTGCATGTTCTCTCCCTGTGCTACATTTTCTCTTGAAGGGAGCAGTAGAGCGCACATCTTCCTAAACTCTAAGTAAGAGGAAAGGCTAGCTAAGCCCTGCGGGAATGTCCATGCATGCTGCGCTAACACCCGTGTTAGTCAAAATACCTACCCAACTTTTTTATGTATTATATAACGTCCTGCTCTTACACTCTACAAGGACTGAAGGCTGTAGATCTGAAGGCAGGTCAGGGAATGGAGAAGTTATAATCACATGACACTGTGGTTTCTACTGAGAACTTGACACACAGTTGACTGTACCTGAAGTGCAACAGATTTAGAACAAAATATTAAAAGCTTAAAAGCACACACAGAATCAATAAAATGTTTAATAGGAAGAAACCTATAAACCTAAATATGCACACCTGATCCAATTAGTCTAATCATTAATCATTTGAATAAGTGAATCGGGTGTGACCAAGTTCCTGACATAAATAAATGAATGTGGGCTGTAGAAATCTTGCTACAGTAAATTTCAAGGATTTTATATGGATCTGCTTCATGAACATCCCAAAACTGCTTGTGTCATTGTACATATACCCGAACGACAAGGTCCTTTCTGAAATTAATGTAATTTATGTAGTAACAAATGTCTGTAATGTAACATGTGAAGAGTATTAAAAGCCCTCACTCATTGAATTACAATGAAATAAATAAAAAGATAAAAGTTACACATTCAATATTTTTTGCTGAAACAACAAAATGAAACATGGTGCTTGGAAGCTACCACTTGACACAAATGACAGAAATTCCCCAAGAGAGGATCCTGTCGTATGCAAAAGTTTAGGCACCCCTGACAATTTCAATGATTTTCATTCATAAATAGTTGGGTGTTTGGATCCGAAATTTCATTTTGATCTATCAAATAAATGACGGACACAGTAATATTCCGGTAGTTAAATAAGATTGTTGTTGAATGACCAACCGGAAAAGGATACAGCGAAGGAAGTGGCACAGTAGACTGGCACGGGTGAGTGAAACATACTAAAACCTGGTAGGTTCGAATGCAGAGTACGGGGAGTTGGATGAGCTGATACTGTATGTGCCACCATCGACAGCAGAGAGCTGAACAGCTATGCCCACTTTCGCAATAGCTATGGGATCGTAGAAGAGGGCTATAGTCCGTTCTGCTTTTTCTACCAGGTGGTTGGAAGGCTAGGTGGGGTTGAAGACGGGAGCTGTTGCGCCACGGAGGGAGGAACATCACACACAACAGACTTGGGCAAGCTACCCCCCTCATTCAACGGACTGGGACAGCACCTACAGCTGGGACACCATCAACTAACATGCTGTCCATATCTCTCCATTTTGTGCACTCTTCCACTATTTGCACGCTTTGGTGTATTATAGATAAGCTAATTAAATAGTACTTTTCATGGCCAGGATATACCTGGCCTGTGCAAATATGTACATACAGTCTATACTATACTCTTAGGAATGGGTACCGACCCCTGTACTTTTACCGGTACCGACAGAATCACGTCGGTATTACCGAGTATTGGTTCATGTAAAATCAATTGGTGCAACATTTCGGTACCTGAGAGCGAATCTCTCGCGAGATTACTTCACAATTGCCGCTTGTCAATTGCGTTTTGTTCTCCATTGCAGCGTCATGCAGACAGGCAATTTTTGCCCTGTGTCTTTACATTAACCATAAGCCTTACCAAACCCCTACCCTAACCTTAACCACTTTGAAACCTTGCTAATAAGCAAATCTAAAATACGATCTTTACTTTCAGTCATTAAATGAATCGTAAGCCTTACCCAAGCCCTTACCCTAACCACTCTGAATTCAACCTTGCTGTTAAACCCATCTAAAATATATTAGAAGAACATGTTTTACTGAAATGCTACATCATGATTCTTCCAATTTAAATACATTCATTTTGAAATGTGCTGAGACACACGAAAAGGAAATGTGCTAAAAAACACGGAAAAAAATTAGAAAATAGTGTCCGTGTACACGAATCAACAGATTAAAATTGCGTGACAAATTACAATATATTATGAAATGCCGTGAGTGCGTTGGTTAGTAACCTCATGCCTAACCTTAACCGTGAATGTTGTAATTATGGTTGTAATATAATTAATTTGACCGCTATGGAATGTGTTCCGGGGGAATTCCAGTTTACGAATACGGGAACCCCCACCAGCACGAGAACGCCCATTTGTGGCTGCAGTTGGATGATATTGGAGCCGAAAGCAGTCAGAAGTATGGCTAAACTTTTCTAAAATTGATACAGCCAGAGACAACACTCGCTGTAATATTTGTGATGTGATTTGGAAAGCTAGCATGGCAACACGTCAAATCTAATGAAACACATTCTCAAACAGACAACTTGTTGTAATATTTGCGACGTGATATGCAAATACTAGAAACTTAAAGAGATACTTCACCCTACAGCTATCTGTAGGTGCTAGTAGCTTCTCCCAGCAATTTGTAGAACAGTGAGATATGTTTCACCTATGCCTGGCTAGTGTAAGAGCAAGATTTGAAATTTCGCGGGGAATTTTCACACGCTGACGTTACCGTGTGAGTCCAATGGACTTTGGAGATAGGAAAAATGAATATAGGCGTGTATTCGGTCGTGAAAATAAGCATCCCTGTTATACTGATCTGGCTTTCAAACCTACTCATTTAAAGCCGCGGTTGTCCTTGATTTTTTAAGGTATAGCTTGTCTTTCTGTGACGTTTCAATCAGCCGTTTTGATACTAAACAGACGAGGTGGTATGACTTTTTCAGTATGTATAGAATTACAATGCTGGCTTCCTTATTCCAAGCCCCGCCCACCCGGCACTCTGGATTCTGTGAAACAGTTCGTAACCAAAGTCGCTGGTAACACAATTGCCACTAACCTAGGATTTGAAGATGAGGAATTTTACAACTTGCTTTTAAATTCTGAGTGACATCCAACCATACATGTTTGTGCCCGAGTACACCGAAGAACATTTACAACAAATGGAGTTTGATATTCAGCTTCAACAAGGCAGCATGTTCTACAGATAATCCAGTTGAAACGCGGTTAAATTCTAATTGCCTAAGTGCTTCTGTGGGAATATTTCATCCATGTCTACCGAAGAAAAAAGCACTTGCTTGTAAGGCTTGAACCAAAAATGACTGACGACCGCATATGCGTCACTGAATCAATGAAGTTTTCCAGCACAAATGGAAAGAGACGTAGCAAGAGGACAATTAACAGATGAGTAAGTTTATTAAACCTATTTTCTGTACCTTGATAATGGAGCACACATCGTGTCTGTATGGTAATGTTATTGTACTGTATGTGTAGTGTGCCAGCTGTATTTAGTAGCTAGCTGAGTGGGTAAATTACTATACCTTACTAAATATAGGCTACTTTTTCTAGATAAAGGAAAATGGATGGGATCGCATTGCTTTTCAGCCGCTTTCGGGCTGTAGTGCCGGTTAATTCAGCACGTAGATCCCGTTCATAATCTTCCTACCTAAAATGCAGACTGCATACCCTAACTAGCTATATATAGGCAATTCTTTGTAGATAGAAAAAATGGATTGGATTGCATTGCTTTTCAACCGCTTTCGGGCTGTAGTGCCGGTTAATTCAGCACGTAGATCCCTTTCGTAATCTTCCTACCTAAAATGCCGACTGCATACCCTAACTTTTTTATATTGTAAAGTGTGAAAGATTACTCCTTCTTTTTGGGCTTGCTTGTAATTTCTGCAACCAGGTACAGAACACCAAACAGGCATGATGAATAGAATTCAGACTACAATTTCAAAAACAAATATATATAACTTTCTAGCGTCAAGCTGTACAGACGTGTGCTGTTGAATTGCCCGCAGCTATCAATGTTAGCTCCGAAGACATTGAGCCCTCCAGGGACAAAACTTCAGGGGAGCCAGCATAACATCAAATTCTTTGTCTTGTTCAGGTAAAATAGTACCTACAGTAGTTGGATAAATTGTTGTTGGAGATAAGTGGGCTTTTTTCATTACTTTATCATTATAGCATCATTATCATAATCATTTTAATAGCGTATTTTTCACACAGCTTAGGACATATCGACGACTCATGTTATTTAACGTTCATCATCATTACAGTATTCGGCTGTGTATCAGCTTAGCTAACTAGCCAACATCAAGCATAAATGTAATCAATTAAGTGATCAGATTTTAATGTATAAACATATGTTTATTTTATGTGCTGCCACCTCTAGCCACATCTCTTTAGTACCGAAATAATTACCGTTGGGTATCGGTATCGAATTCAAGGTATTGGTATTGGTACTGGTATTGGTTCAAATGTGAACGGTACCCAACCCTATATACTCTATTATTATACACGTAGGCTAAATATTGCACTTGGATGCATTTAAACACACTAAACCTTGCATGCGAAGCTACGGAATCATCTGATTGATTTTTCCTTCTATGGAGGCTTTGATCGAGGACTCAAAATTCTCGACAACGTAAGTAAACAATGACAATGAACAATCTATGAACAATCAAGGTATTATATAGCTCAATGACACTAATATCCCAATGCTTCAAACCAAAAAGGAAAGGTAATTTGGCTAACTCAAGCAAGCTGGCCATAATGACAACCTAAAGTATGAATGCAAGGCCTGAAATGGACATTGCAAAAGAGTCTAAATAATATTTGGAGTTTATTCTTTAAATATTATTTTGACTTTTTTTCTCAAAATAATATTTTAACTTTTTATTTATTTTTCCTCCTTGTCAGCAATGTGCCACCATAGCATCCCCTGTACATGTGACAAATGTGAACTTGTTCAGTTAATCTATCCAAGGCGGTAAACCAGCACCCGGAAGTTAAAGCTCCTATGGGGAGATTCTGAGGCTACCTAGGCATCAGCTTTCGTTAGTATTCCATAGGGTCAATAAAAGCTTGCAGGCAATCGGGGGGACGTGGAGGCATACAGTAAAAATTACAATAATTAATCAGAATACTTACCAAAAGTTTCTCCTGCTCCTACGCTCATGGACAACTCCTACTGAAGCTCTCTGTGGATTCACACGGTGCAGATTCACTATTTCAGAGTGTAGTAACAAGCATTTTTTTAAAGGCACACATGAAAAAAAAACGCATAGGCAATGTCATGATAATAGACGAAAAAAAATTTAAATTTGCAAATCAATTAAAGATTGACCAAGCATACAACAAATCACAAATACAAAAAAGCAACAAAAATGCTAAATGTACTAGAACAATTATACAACAACAGTAAAATATATTTAATACAAAAACAATCAAATGGAATAAACATGCAAAATGTGCAAAAAATAAATGCTAAGAAAAAACAAAAATAATTATATACATTATACTTTTGTTGTGGATTTGCTTTACCCTGTCATATCTTACTGTACTGTAGCCTAAGCAATATATATAGGCTTTCAAGGTAGACATAGAAACAGGAACGGAGAAATGCCCGTAGAGAATAAATTCATTTTTTAAATCTTTCTACCTAATTTGGTTTCGGACTGTCCGCTCGATCTAATTGCATTTTAATATAAAACATTTTTACACAATTGTGTATAAAAATGTTATGTTATTTCAGAAGTGAAAGAATGGCTTTTGTTGTGGATTTGCTTCACCCTGACTCGAGGAGAGACTTCACTCGCTTGTCTGCTTACAGAACCACTTATGACAACGTAGCCGGCTGACTCGCGCGATTTACTGACTCACGCAAGAACTCATGAGTCCTCGGCGACTCATGAAAGATCCGAGTGACTCACGACTCAAACAGGTATAGTTGGAAGGGGTATGTCGCGATTCTGCCTTCTCAGACCGCAACACAAGTTTGTGGATCTGAGTGTCGCCATTTCGGTTTCATAACACATATCGTTACAGCCCTATCTAGCCATCTGATGTTTACCATATGTGTCGTCTTCTTTAATGCTGAAGTAAACTTCTAGGCTACTATAGTGTAAAGGGTAAACCATGAAATGGATTTCTGAAGAGATTGTCTTTTTCTATAGAACAGGAAGGGAATGGATTTAGAATATGGACTTGCCAGGCTTTAGGAGAAATATAATGTATGGGGGTTTTGGTAAAATGATTAGGATAATCATCGACATATTAATAACTCTGGTAAATAATCTGAGGCTCTTTTAAATTCGTCCCATCCCAAATGAAAGTTTCAGGTGTTTTGCCTAAGATTAGAAGTAAGGGACGCCATTCTGGACCGTTCAAGCACTGATACATTTTTCAGTAAAGAATCGAATACTCCCAAATGTAAAAGCAACTAAATGGTATCCTACATTTTTTTCAAAAATCAATTGTTCAATTACAATTTTATTGCCAGTAACATAACTGATCACAGTTAAAAAATACTTGTAATCTGTTACTCCCCAACCCTGCACATGAATTACACAATGATAAAATAATGACTAAAAACAATAGTCACGACGTAGAGTGTGACGACGTAGATATAACGTGAGCAACCAGTCTGTAAGAATATGTACTGGTAATGCAACAAATGTCTGAATTAGAGAGGTAGATTAATTGGTATGTAAAAGTGACATAGCAATATACTGTACAATCAGTGCAAGATAGGGTCTGGGATAGAGAGGTGTTGATCGGAATACAGAGTGGCAGTGCAAAAATAACACTAGATTAAGTTACACAATGAGCATGGCTATAGGAATTGTTGTGTGTAAAATGTACAAAGACAGCTGTGTGGGTGAGTGTTTGTAAGAGTTGAAGGCGCTAATGTGTTCAGTGGCTGGGAGGGAAGTAATTGTGCACCAGTCAACCATATCTAGAACGTTTGTTTTGGTGCTGAACTAAAAAAGATGTGTAAAAAGATGTGTGAGCACTTCCTCCAGTTTTTACAACCAAAACCTTATCCATCTTACTGAGAGACATCCTTATCCAACTTATATTAACGTATATGGAAGTCTATCTGATGAATTAAATACATTCAATAGATTGTGAATATAAAAATAAATGTATCTAACAATTATCCTTATAATTTTCGTCCATCAACACCTCACTTTTACAATTTTCTCAGCTGTGGCACAGTTTAATTATTTATTTATTTCCAATATATCTATTAATCCATCCTGACTTGATCTGGGCATGGCATTGTTTTGCAAGCTAAGGGTATCTGGCGTAATCTAGGTCCAACAGTATAGATGTGTCTGGGGAATGAATTAAGTGTTCTTAGGTCCAAGAACATTTTTTTAGAATGTACTAGAGAAACATAATTGTAAAACTTACTCATTGGCATTGCAATATATTAGCCTTGTTAAACCTTGCTTTAGGTAAAAAGATAAATTATATACTCTAGGGATGTAAGTGATTGAAGTTGGATCTTAATTAAATCCTGTCTAATCCCAGATTCCAGGGCGCCATACTTCAGTTAAGATCAGCCTAACTTCTCGGGCCATGCTGCCTTCTTTTCTCCCCCTGTTCCTTGCCCTTTCTTTTGACAGGATACAGGCTTCAAGGTAATTACTGTATGCTAGCACTTATTTTCCCTTCCTGAGTGTGTGACGGAGTTCCAGGCGAAACAACAAAAGCGACTGGTAACGTGTTATTGTGCCGGTCGGTGGCGTAGTGGTTGTCATTTTTTCCATGTGTTTTGTTGACACTGCTTGAAAATGTTTTACAACGGCCATCAAAGGGTTACCTAAAATGGGTTCCAGACCATCAGTGTTTAAAGAATATCTCTATATCTGATTTGTTACCTAAATGTATGTCTAAGCAATCCACATAGCCTTTTATTGAAATGCTTGAACACCAGAACTTGGAAAATAATTAAGCTCCCGATTCTGACCCACACGTGTCCCTGGCGACAGTTTGAGCACAAATTAGGCCACAGTCTCTGCTCTTTCTTTCTCTATCCCTCTACATGTCTCTCTAGCCTCTGCTTCATACTGTCCTGCCATTAGAATTGTAAAAAAAGAATAGTCAAGTAGATAACTTTATTGCCAGTGACTCAACTGAATACATATTTTAGGTATAGAACTAAAACAGACATTGTTCACCATGTATTCAGTTTGGGAGGCTTAAGAAATAGTGTTAACTTATACACCTGAAGCCAACGCTGTGGTATCTTTTCTGTAAATGCATTTAAAGGTTTAGCTACCAACCTAGGCTTAAAATAAAATAAAAAACAATAATAACATTCAACTAGATGCATCTTCTTTATTCAGTACACATTTCTTTTATAACAGTTTTAGAATGATTTTTGGAATCATTCATGGATTCTGCGGTGTCGGAAAACCTCTGCAGGAAATTTGGTCCATGCTAAAGAGATTACATCACACAGTTGATGCAGATTGTCAGGTGATACAGTACATTCACTCTGCAAACAGCCTATTCCATCTCATCCTAAAATGCTATCACTGGGAAGAGCTACCCCAAGTTGTGCCTAGCCTAAAACAACCCTTAGGGACAGGTCGATTTCTCGAGGGTACAGAGTGGAAGGCAATGAGATTTTTTTGAGAATAATCTGAGCTGCGTTCAGAAGCCTAGTGTTCTGGTAGAAATATGCTGTGGAGTAGAACATTTCAAGAATACAACAGATATGATTATTGTTTAACGTATAGGAGAGGAATTTGTCATTCAAGATAATTTAGTTAAGGCGAGACACTACAGGTGAATAGGGTAAAATTTTTAAATAATAGATATCACCACGAAACTTCCTCAGTTGATTACTTACACAAGTATTTAAAAAAAATGTATCACAAGTTTTTTAAATATGTATGTTAATTTATGCAAATTAGGCGCTCTCTCATTAAATATGCGCAATTTTGCCTATATT
>JACXGM010023623.1:0-16113 GCA_016801145.1 Umbra pygmaea
TCTACAGTGGTACCTGCTGTTACGTGTTGATCTCTACAGTGGTACCTGCTGTTACGTGTTGATCTCTACAGTGGTATCTGCTATTACCTTTATTTAAACAGGTGAGAATGGTTTCTCATTTACAACAGTGACTTGGCCAGGTACTTTTTATATATAAAAAACAATGTATTGAAAACTACCACTCTGAATCAAACCGTACTGTAAACAGATTTTCGGTTTATCAGTTTGGACTATTTATTAAAATGTCAAAGTTGTACTATATTACCTTTTCATCAGCAATTATGTTGGTTGGGAACAGAGCCAGGTGGCCCTATATGCTCACTGTGCAAGTTGCCTAGTTTTAAAATGATAGATCACGATGTTACTTGAGAGGTTTAACCTTAGTTGTGGAGAAGGTGCTCTTTTCTCTGGTACAATGTCCTGTGGACAAATGAAACAAAATTATAAAGAAATTGGTAAAACCTTACAAAGAAATATCAAGCTTGCCTTAGACGGACGTAATCAACTCCCTCACATAGACCAACAGCGCTAGCATATATTCAAGAAGCAGCAGATGCCGGACAAAAGCGGCTTATTTTAAACCATCTAGAATTGCTGCATCTGTTGTAGAAAAAGAAGTAGTCACTGAAACTTACAGACTACTCCAAACGGATGTCAGGGAGTGATGGAAATAGCTAAATTATACTAATCATTATACTAATCTCACTGATGACTTTCTATATTGTTAATAGGACTCTAAATCCCACCTAATCAGGGGCCTAAAGTGTCTTATTTCCTTTTCAAAACAGTCAGAAGATATGTTAAGCAGAAACATGACAAGGAACTATAAAACCTAATACACTCCAAAGACTCAACAGTCTGGACATCCAATTAGCAATGACATTACACACTGGAAAAATCTGGAAATTAAAGAGCATCAATTTTCCCTGCAGACTTTAACAAGCATGATTATGCCAACACTTCAGAATGTGCCAAAAACCCTGTGTTTCCTGCTTCCGAGATCACATCTTCGGCTGGTCTGTGCGATGATGCCAATGTTTAAATAATAAGTTGCTGGTAACTGCAGCTGGCTATCATGTTTTCCAATTGGAGAATGGAATACTTCAGTCTTTCTCCTGTAGTCTTGAGTTCAGGAAGGCAAATTTAAGCCCCTCCTCGTAAGGTTGTGGGGATGACCATGGGTGGAAGCCTTTGGGAAAAGAAATTCAAATCCTGGATTGAGCTCCGTTTTTGTTCCCTGGGGAAGCTCAGGTTGCAGTTTGCAAGAATTATAGATGAGGGAGTAAAAAGCATCACTTTCTCAAGTCTTCACCGTCATATGTAGGGATAATGGAACTGGCCCCACCCTTCTAATACTCTGCTGCTGACGATGAACTCCCCTGATGACCTCTACCAATGACCCCTGCAGGTGTGCCTGACTTTGTCCTAATGAGAGGAGCAGATCTGGTCTGGCAGACATTTGCATCTCCATGGCTCCCTAGTGTGTAGCAAGGTGCGTGTGGGTAATTTTTAGAAACACGAGACCCTAACCCTTTGACTGCAGCTGCTGAAGCTCTGGTCTCCTATTAACAAACGGTAAGCTAATCAGTCTCGTCTGTCATTTGTTGAATAATGTTTTCCTTCTTAATAAACAGGAGAGGAGTAAAGGGGGGGTAAAGGCAGATGTGATGTTGAGGAGAGGGTTTTATCACCTCCAGACTTCTCAAACGTCTGCCTTCTGTAATCAGTTTCTTTCATGCTTCAAGCTAAAATTATACATTTCATTTAATTTCTTCCACAAACTTTCCATTCCTCAATTAAAAATAGTTGAAATCCATTATTCTCTCGCCAGATGGCAGCTCTGACTGCTTCACATGGTTATATGAAACGGGGAGTATCGGCCATAATGTTACCCGTGTGGTTTGTCCAGCTGTACTGTGACCTCTGAGGTTAAGCTGTTCAGCTGAGAAGGACCCCGTTGTTAAACGGTATTCCCTGTAGCTCACTGCCAGCGGGTGGGTTTTTATTCCCACGTGAGTTTACAAGTGTACTGTATGCACTCACCCACTGTGGAGAAGTCTCCTAAATTACTGACCTCCTAAATGTTACCGTTTGTAGGAAATGGCCTTCGTGGAATTTTCTCTTTCTTTGGGTAAAATCTAAAGTAATAGCTAGATCATGCTGAGCCTTTTTGTGTTGAAGGAAAGATTCCAGTTCATACATACATCAGCAACATCGTGGCAACAGATTTATTACCTCAAAGTGGCAAAGTAAATTAAGACTTGGCAAGAATATATGTTGTATTTAGCAACCCTTTTAAACACTGCTTTGACAGTTTTTATTCCCTGTCTCCCTTGGTAGACGTTTCCCATTACGTAAAATAAATAGATACTGTATCCATATAGTAAACAATAAAATAATGCAATAAAACATGCAAAACAACATGTTATGACGGATGTGCAGTATTACAGCAGAGGAAAGTACGACTCAAAAGCCTTCATGGTATCATCGTATTCAAATGTCTGGAGTTAGTTTGGGAATGGTGAGGTAATGGTGATGTACATTTCAGATTCCGCACATTAAGGCCCTATCCCATTTCTCCCCCTTAGTCTCCCCCTCATTTTTCAGTCACCCTCGGTGATGAAGATGCCCTTGAAAAGAGAGCTGTGAGGGAACGTGGTGAAATGGGACGGCACTTTGACTCGCACACATCATTAGAAACTTACAATGGAAACTATGCGTTAAGATTAACAATATGTATTGAATTAGATTTTATTCTTGGGGGTCCGCGTGGCGTTGTGGGCAAAATCGCTGCATTGCACAACAGTCTACGTCATGATGGTCAAGGGTTCGAGCCTGACTATGGGTTCTCTGACTTTCCCCGGGCCTCCTGCATGAGGCAGTGCAAATTGACGTAGCACTGCCCGCGATTTGGGTTTGATAAATCATATCTATACTGCCACGTCACTCTCCAGCAACACCTTGTGTTTAGATTGGGCACCTGTGGGTTTAATCGCAGAAGTATAGTCTGTGAACGTAATCATCCCGTTTATGTTCTAACAAAAGGCTTCCATGTTGGATTCGAAGTGCGAAAAGAATCAGTGGCTGGGCAACATTTGGTTGGTTGAACCATGTGCGTGCCTTTAACCAACACAGAGACCTTTCTAGGGAGATGCGGAGCTGCAGACAAAAGCCAGAATTAGAGGGAATTGGGAGGGAAAAATAGGGACCCATATAAAAATATATATATTTTAATCTTTGATAAATCTTATATCCAAAGTATTATCACATTTCTGAAGACAAAAAATAATATAATACATGTACAAAATCTTTAAAAAGAGAGATTTAAATAACTACTTTTGAACTCAATGTAAACGACTGCTGATAAAGTTTAAATCAATACATTCTTTGAAGCTTTTCAATTGATTCAGTTGATTGTAACATACCCATGTTATTGTTTTGTATTTTTATTGACATTTAGGGATACCCTTCTCTACATATTTTGAGTGTATCCTCAAAATATACTGCCCTCTATTGAAATGTGAAAGACTGGATAGGGTGGAGTCGAGGGGTGGAGTCGAGGGGTGGAGTCGAGGGGTGGAGTCGAGGGGTGGAGTCGAGGGGTGCCCATTAACAAACACTGTGGAAGGACAACTTGTCCTATTCTCATCGTAATTCCATTTCAAATGGCAGAATAAACTCTGAATTGTGTAGGAAATTGTGACATCTAAAGAGCTTTTTCCAATAAAAATGAATACTAAATAAATGCTCTACAGCTTTTGTGAACTGGTTACTGAAAGCGGAAGTAGTACTGTTCTCTCTTTTCAAAACATTAAGTTTAAGACATTAGAACAATATAAAAATAGTGAAGTTGCTCAGTATAAGTAACAGATAATGATGATGATAATAATAAAAACAAAGTGCTTATAAACTCGTGTGAGTACAATAGGAGCATTTGTGTTATTGACACATTTGTCAGGTAGGGAAGAGGGTTTTTTAAAACTGAATGTTCAGACGTAATGTACTGAATCACAGTGTTCTGCTCACTTCTGTCCTGGGCTCACTCCACTGGTTTCTACCCAATTTCTTTTGAAACCTTGTTTGATACATACATTTATTATTTAAGACAGAATTAATGTTCACGAGAGGTTAACGTCACTCATGCGGTAATCATTTTCTGGGATGCATCAAAGCTCAAATGCTAAAATTATTTCAGTATGTATACCGTAGATCTTATGTGTAGCCCAGCTTTCCTTTTTAAAGTGAATACATTACCAGCCTCTCTTCAAGACTGCTTGGGACATCACGCTTTCAAGACTCTGTACAGCACTTCTGGCTGCTTTCAGCTTGTTCACAAGAAACGGCTGTAAATCTAATGCAGACATGACAAGAGCAATTTGACAGACTGGAAATCATTAAGTCTCCCGGGGGTTGTGAGAAATCTTAAGAAACTAACCTTGGCCTTTATTGGACCGCTATTTCCACGTTGTATTGTTTTTTATTTCAGCTTTCTTGTCAGACTTGAATGGAACAGAACAATGATTTGTGGTATTACAGTGCATCTGGAATGTTTTCACAGCGCTTCACTTTTTCCACATTTTGTTATGTTACACCCTTATTATGAAATTGATTAAATTCATTATTTTCTTCTACAAACAATACCCCATAATAACAATGGTTAAAGAAGTGTGTTTAAAATCTTAGCAAATTCTTAAAGGAGTGTTCCACAGTAAATCAGTTTCATAGTATACCATTTACAAACGTTACCATAGATGATTTATGTCATATGAACATCTGTTGTTGTTCAATATATCAGAGAAAAACCGATAGTATATTTCAGTTCCTTTCGCATCCACTGGGGTGCTTCTGTATCCGTCGAAACTTGAGTTACCACAACTCCCAGAATTCCAAGCGAATTTAGTGCCCGTCCCCGTTTGAACACACCGTAACAGAACATGGGCAATTCAACAGTAGAGCTTGATGCTAGAAAGTTATTTGTTTTTGAAATTGTAGTCTAATTTCTATTCATCATGCCCGTTAGGTGTTCTGTACCTGGTTGCAAAAATTACAAGCAAGCCCAAAAAGAAGGAGTAATCTTTCACACTTTACAATAGGCTATAAAAAGTTAGGGTCTGCAGTCGGCATTTTAGGTCGGAATATTACGAAAGGGATCTATGTGCTGAATTAACCGGCACTACAGCCCGAAAGCGTCTGAAAAGCAATGTGATCCCATCCATTTTTCTTTATCTAGAAAGAGTAGCCTATATATAGTAAGATACAGTAATTTACACAGTCAGCTAGCTACTCAATACAGCTGGCACACTACACATACAGTACAATAACATTACCACACAGACACGATGTGTGCTCCATTATCAAGGTACAGAAAATAGGTTTAATAAACTTACTCATCCTCTTGTACGTCTCTTTCCATGCGTGCTGGAAAATTTCAGTGATTCAGTGACGCATATGCAGTCGTCAGTCATTTTTGTTTAAGCCTTACAAGTAAAGCTATTCCACAATCCCATTCATTGTAGCAAGTGCTTTTTCCCACAGAAGCACTTTGGCAATTAGAATTTAACCGCATTTCAACTGGATTAGCTATCTGTAGAACATGCTGCCTTGTTGAAGCTGGCTATCAAACCTCCAAGGTCCATTGGAGTTCCACCGTGACGTCAACGTGTGAAAATTCCCCGCGAAATTTCAAATCTTGCTCTTACACTAGCCAGGCATGGGTGAAACATATCTCACTGTTCTACAAATGTCTGGGGGGAGCTACTAGCACCTCCAGATGGCTGTAGGGTGAAGTTTCCCTTTAAACATAAAACTAAAACAAACAAGCACATGTACATAAGGTTTCACAGCCTCTGCTCAATACTTTCTTGAAGCACCTTTGGCAGCAATTACAGCCTCAGGTCTTTGTGAGTATGACACACCTATTTTGGGGCAGTTTCTCTTGTTCTTCTTTGCAGGACCTCTCAAGCTCCATCAGGTTGGATGGGGAGCGTCGGTGCACAGCCATTCTCAGATCTCTCCAGAGATGTTCTATCTGGTTCAAGTCAGGGCTCTGGCTGGGCCACTAAAGGACATTCACAGAGGTGTCCTGTAGCCACTCCTTTGTTATCCGGGCTGTGTGCTTACGGTCATTGTCCTGTAGGGGTGTGCCAAATTCCCAACCAGGCCTCCTTCCTAATAATCCCACTCATTCCTAATTGGCAAACATAACTACTCACCTCTCCACCTGACCTGATAAGTGATGTGTGGTGAGTGTGCAAAATGGCTGCCGTGCATCACCCAAGTGGGTGCTACACATTGGTGGTGGATGAGGTGGGCTTTCTCCCTCACTGTGTAAAGTGCTTTGAGTACTTTTTGCGTTATGTAAATTGAATTTATTATTATTAATATTATTAATTATAATTAACCTTTGCCCGAGTCTGAGGTCCAGAGCGCTCTGGAGCAGGTTTTTAGCACGGATGTCTCTGTACTGTATATTGCTGCATTCATCTTTCCCTCGATTCTGACTAGTCTCCTTGTTTCAGCCACTGAAAAACATGCCCACAGCATGATGCTGCCACCACCATGCTTCACTGTAGTGATGGTATTAGCCAGGTGTTGAGCGCTGCCTGGTTTCCTCCAGACATGTCACTTGCCATTTAGGCCATAGAGTTCAATCATTGTTCCATCAGACCAGAGAATTTTGTTTCTCATGGTCTGGGAGTCCTTCAGGTGACTTTTGGCAAACTCTAGGCTGGCTCTCTTGCCTTTTACTGAGGAGTGGCTTCCGTCTGGCCACTCTACCATACAGACCTTATTGGTGGAGTGCTGCAGAAATGGTTGTTCTTCTGGAAGGTTCTCCTCTCTCCACAGAGAAACGCTGGAGCTCTGTCAGAGTGACCATCGGGGTTTTGGTCACCTCCCTGACTAAGGCCCTTCTCCCCAAATCACTCAGTTTGGCTGGGCGGCCAGCTCGAGGAAGAGTCCTGGTGGTTCCAAACCTCTTCAATTTATGTAGAATGGAGGCCACTGTGCTCATTGGGACCTTCAATGCTGCAGATATTTTTCTGTACCCTTCCCCAGATCTGTGCCTCGATACAATCTTGTCACGGAGGTCTACAGACAATTCCTTGGTCTTCATAGAATGGTTTGTGCTCTGACATGCACTGTTAACTGTGGGACCTTATATAGACAGGTGTGTGCCTTTCACAATCATGTCCAATCAACTGAATTTACCACAGTTGGACTCCAATCAGGTTGTTGTGGAAACATCTCAATGATCAGTGGAAACAGGATGAACCTGAGCTCCATTTGAGTGACATGGCAAAGGCTGTGAATACATATGTACATGTGCTAATTTGTTAAGATATCGAACACACTTCTTTCACATTGTCATTATGCGGTATTGTTTGTAGAATTCAATCCAAGCGCTATGAATACTTTCTGGGTGACCTGTAAATGTAGATATTTGGAACAATGACATTGTTGCAGGCTCAGTCATAAGCCCTTGTTAGATGTAACATCTAGAAAGTTTGGGCTTGTCCTAGAAGATGAAATGAGTATTACCTCAGGTGAACTACAGAGATCAGAGAAGTGGAATTCCTATGAAGGGAAAGAAGATTCTGTGTTACATCATCTGCCCCCCATGTGGAACAGATTTGCCTGCCCAAGGATACTAAAAAGGAATCAAGGATGAAGTCAGGAAGTAGATGTCAAGACTAAATTATTTGTATACAAGTCTTTTGTTCTTTCACTTCTCACAGTAGAATTTTCTTTAATAAATAAAGCAGATGAAGATATACTGGCTCTTTATAGAAGGAAACAAGGTCTGTACCTATAGTACATTTATATTGAATTCAGTTAGCAGCCAGTGATATACAGAGCTGCATTCAGGACCAGTCAGGGTTTTGAGCCTTGTCAGTTTAGAGATTCAAACAAACCTCCTTTTGGTTACTGGATCTGCCGCCCAACCTACTAGAGTGACTATATGTGTCGCAAATGACTGATCCTACATAAGACAATGCTTCTCGATATTTTCATTGTACAGAAATAAATCAAGTTATAAGCACAAATGCCGCTATCCCTTTTTTTTTTTTACTTTAGTTGCACTATTTATATTCAGTTGTATGCAAACATTTAGGCACCTCTGAAAATTTCCATGATTTTCATTTATAAATATATGGCTGTTTGGATTAGCAATTTCATTTTGATCTATCAAATAACTGAAGGACACCGTAAGATTTCAGTAGTGAAATTAGGTTTATTGGATGAACAGAAAATGTGCAGTATGCCTTACAACTGTATGTATATCTTTATTTTTTAATCCTGAGAAACGTTTACTCTTCATCTTGATTAAAAACAGTGTCGTTACAGTGCCCATAAAAGCAAAAGAAATAAAACTGCCTGTTCACTAATTAGTTCCTGTACCTGGATATTGTCTGGAGGGCAGTTAACATGTAGTGAAGGAGATGTTCCAGTGGTTGGGCTAGTTTGTGTGTATACCAGTAACAGGTGGCAGGTTATGAACTTCTTAGTTGGTGTATTGCATGTTGAAGCCTGGTTCTGACCATTTAATAGGAACACATTCTTCAGAACATAGCCTCGTTTATCCCTTCATTTAGCTGAATGAGCTCCAACTGCTGTTTGAGTATTCGTCCTCAGTTCGTCCTCAGTTGTCTGTTCTTTACAGTTTCCTTGACCTATTCACTGTTTACTCTATACAAATGACTGCAACACCCAGAATGCACCTGTCAAACTACACAATTTCACTGATGACACCACACCTGTAGGTCTGAATAATATCAGAGGTATGTAAGTTCATGTGTTGTGGAGGAGTTTTGTTAAAAGAAACACATTTTAAAATGCATTATGTATTCAGAAGCAAAAAGGGAATTAGGGGGGGATATCAAATTTTCTAAGAAAAAGATCTTGTGTTTCATATTAACAAATTTCACATCTCTACAGGGCTTCACAGTGCTTTTCAGATACTGTTCCAGTAGTTTTCAATATCTCTGTACAACCTAAATTGTGTCGCATTTATCGTGTCATCCAGAGGGTACCGTTCTGTTCACTGTGTTTGTGTTTGTTGTGCTGCAGGAGCTGGCTAGCTGTGGCTGGAACCGAAAGGAGAAACACAGCCTGGCGCCAAATGTGGTGGCGTTTACGCGAAGGTTCAACCAGGTGAGCCCTCCAAAAAAAGACCTTTGTACTCACATTGAGGTGTAGAATCACGTACGAGCACAACGAACAGGGAAGCCTCAGGAAGCCTGGTCTCCAAAACCTTTTTTTTTGCCTTGCAACCAACAAATATCTCTTCCACAAATTCACTTGGGTTCCTCTCACTTCATTTCCAGTAAATGAACCCATTTGATGCAAAAAGTTTGTCAACAAAAATAATTCTTCCCAACAGAACTTTGTTTTCATGATGGTCTTTACATATAATGTGTGAAATGATCATCAATAAATCCAGAAATTACGTGATTTACCCTTAATATGTCAGGTAGAGCTGTAGGGAACTTTGAGGGGTAGGAAACTTCGTAATTATTCTTAGGTTTTAGAATAGAATTTCATGACATGCCATTTGCATTCACTTTATTCATAATTTAAACAACATGTTCTGTCCAGACAGAATAAATTGCATTTAGATTAAATTTGACAATTTAGAATATACAACAGTTACACCTAGGCAACAAGATAAATTGCCACAAATTTCCAAAGATAATATAGACAAAACATTTAGGAAACTCTGTTTTCATGGTAATTCTTTGTGACTTTTGAAGTCACAAAGTGGCCTACATAAAAGGCTTCAACATCTTACCATGTTAATAATGCCTCACTTCAGTTTGTGTGTCATTGGCACGGTCTGGGCCTGGTGGACTGGTCTTACTCCACGGTCTGGGCCTGGTGGACTGGTCTTACTCCACGATCTGGGTCTGGTGGACTGGTCTTATTCCACGATCTGGGTCTGGTGGACTGGTCTTATTCCACGATCTGGGTCTGGTGGACTGGTCTTATTCCACGATCTGGGTCTGGTGGACTGGTCTTATTCCACAATCTGGGCCTGGTGGACTGGTCTTATTCCACGGTCTGGGTCTGGTGGACTGGTCTTATTCCATGGTCTGGGTCTGGTGGACTGGCCTTATTCCACGGTCTGGGTCTGGTGGACTGGTCTTATTCACTGCAAATTGGGTCTTAGATTGAACTAACTGGTGCCTGCTTCACTATTGAACTGTTATCAGCCTCGCGCTGTAATTCCGTAACAAGAAAAACAGGGTGGTGATACAGAGTGGAATTAGCTGATCTCACTGGCTGTTTGCTAACTTGTTTCCAGCATGTCTTTGACCTCATCTGTCTGTTGGTGTCCATAGGGTGCAGAAGGAAATTAAGACACTGATTGACTTTGAATATTGACTTGAAAGGAACTGAATTGAGTAGAAAACAATAGTGGTAATCAAAATAGAAGAATGGGCTTGGATGGAATGTTTTTTTATTGGTGAGCGTAGTCTGGGTAACGTTGGTGAGCGTAGTCTGGGTAACGTTGGTGAGCGTAGTCTGGGTAACGTTGATACTGGAGCTGAATGGTGGACGTGTTCTTCAGCAGCTGTGGAATTCTGGGATGTAGAATGAGCTTGTTAATTGTCCAATGAACTCGACTCCTTATGGTGACAGCCCACTAGGCCACTCCCACCGCTACGTCATCGACTGCAAATGGACTGATCTATTTCCCAGTGTGCTTTTCTTTGAGTAAAGGTACAGTGCCTTGCGAAAGTATTCGGCCCCCTTGAACTCTTCAACCTTTTGCCACATTTCAGGCTTCAAACATAAAGATATGAAAATGTAATTTTTTGTGAAGAATCAACACAAGTGGGACACAATCATGAAGTGAAACGAAATTTATTGGATATTTCAAACTTTTTTAACAAATAAAAATCTGAAAAATTGTTTAAGTTAATACTTTGAAGCGCTACCTTTTGCTGTGATTACAGCTGTAAGTCGCTTGGGGTATGTCTCGATCAGTTTTGCACATCGAGTGAAATTTTTGCCCATTCCTCCTTGCAAAACAGCTCGAGCTCAGTGAGGTTGGATGGAGAGCGTTTGTAAACAGCAGTTTTCAGTTCTTTCCACAGATTCTCAATTGGATTCAGATCTGGACTTTGACTTGGCCATTCTAACACCTGGATATGTTTATTTGTGATCCATTCCATTGTAGATTTTGTTTTATGTTTTAGATCATTGTCTTGTTGTACGACGAATCTCCGTCCCAGTCTCAGGTCTTTTGCCGACTCCATTGGGTTTTCTTCCAAAATGGTCCTGTATTTGGCTCCATCCATCTTCCCATCAATTTTAGCCATCTTCCCTGTCGCTGCTGGAGAAAAGCAGGCCAAAACCATGATGCTGCCACCACCATGTTTGACAGTGGGGACAGTGTGTTCAGGGTGATGAGCTGTGTTGCTTTTACGCCAAACATAACATTTTGCATTGTTGCCAAAAAGTTCAATTTTGGTTTCATCTGACCAGAGCACCTTTTTCCACATGTTTAGTTTGTCTCCCAGGTGGCTTGTGGCAAACTTTAAATGACACTTTTTATGGATATCTTTCAGAAATGGCTTTCTTGCCACTCTTCCATAAAGGCCAGATTTGTGCAGTATACCACTGATTGTTGTCCTATGGACAGACTCGCCCACCTCAGCTGTAGATCTCTGCAGTTCATCCAGAGTGATCATGGGCCTCTTGGCTGCATCTCTGATCAGTCTTCTCCTTGTATGAGCTGAAAGTTTAGAGGGACGGCCGTGGTCTTATACTCCTTCCATTTCAATATTATCGCTTGCACAGTGCTCCTTGGGATGTTTAAAGCTTGGGAAATCTTTCTGTATCCAAATCCGGCTTTAAACTTCTCCACAACAGTATCTCGGACCTGCCTGGTGTGTTCCTTGTTCTTCATGATGCTCTCTGTGCTTTCAAGGACCTTTGAGACTATCACAGAGCAGGTGCATTTATACAGAGACTTGATTACACACAGGTGGATTCTATTTATCATCATTAGTCATTTAGGTCGACATTGGATCATTCAGAGATCCTCACTGAACTTCTGGAGAGAGTTTGCTGCACTGAAAGTAAAGGGGCTGAATATTTTTGCTCGCCCAATTTGTCAGTTTTTTATTTGTTAAAAAAGTTTGAAATATCCAATAAATTTCCTTCCACTTCATGAATGTGTCCCACTTGTTGTTGCTTCTTAACAAAAAATTAAAGTTTTATATCTTTGTTTGAAGCCTGAAATGTGGCAAAAGGTCGAAATGTTCAAGGTGGCCGAATACTTTTGCAAGGCACTGTACATTCAATTTCATCTTTTAAAGAACGCCCAGTCATAATTGCAGAAAGTTGATCTAAAGACCATATTCAGTTTATGTGCGGTGAAGTCATTGTTTTGTTGATTTCCCATGGCAAGACGTGCTATTGCAATGATGCCCAGAACATTATTAACAGTATTTTAATTGCTGAAATTGACCTGTTTGTCATAAATTTCAAACATTTAACTTTATTCCTTAATTGCTTGAACATCAATGAGTGTTTAAACATATCTGCTTATTTTCCCAGTCATCATTTTGCTAAATACAACATAAAAGCTTAGACTTGGATCGCTGATATTCTGCAATTATGTTTATGATTTATTCAAAATGGTAGCCTCTGTTTCTGTTTTAGCCAAGTCTTAAGTGGAAACATTGTGTCCTTTGAAATGAACCCTGCCAATCCCCTTTGATTTCTGAAATGGAAGGGTGCTGAGTTTACGTCTATAAAGTCCATATTTAGACTTAAATGACAAGTCTCATCGTTGTTTGTTGGGTCTATTTTCTGACTTCATTGGGATAAATATCACTAGCTTTGGAAAGCTCCATGCTAGAAAGAAAGTTCACCTGGAAGATGCCAGTCTTAATATTCCTCTAAACGCGTTGTGCATTGAAGGACATCTGGGCATGGTTTGGAAAACCTGAGGGCTATTTTGGATTTAGGATTTCCTCAAACACTTGAATTATGAAGTTTTGTGTGAGTGCTGTTCTGAGCCTGTCCAGTGAAGGAATGAACAGCAGTAGAAATGAAGGCAGGATCATGTCTGAATCAATACAAATTCAGCTGCACTGTTAAATTGAACACAAAACCAAACATACATTCAATAGGGCTATTTAAGCTAAACATGGTGTGGAAAATAAATGTTGGCGATAGATCATTAACAGTAAGAATATTTGCCACCAAGAACGGCTTACAAAGCTGTTGACAATTTAGACATGTTGACATCTTTAAGGTGACATCAAGCCCCTATTTCTACCACTGTGCAGGAATTCAAGACAAAATTGCAAATCGTCAACATGTTCACAAGAAATGGGTTGAGATGCAAATTAGCTGCCAAAGATTTGAGAAGACTCAAATGTGAAGCTACAGAGCTCCACTTCGACTCAGACGACAGCAAGGTGGAGGTGGGGTACTGGTAATGGCTGGTATTATTAAAGATGAGCCAGTTGGACGTTTTCGGGTTGAAGATGCACAAAAAGTTGATCGTCAACAGATCAAGAAATAAACGAGTAGAATGCTGTCAATATTTTGTTTTGATTCATATTGCACATTTTCTGTTCAACCAAAAAACCTTATTTTACTACTGAAATATTACTGTGTCCTTCTACCCATAGCGGAGAAATGACCCTCAACATACAATACGGTCAAAAGTTTGAGAAAACCCAGGCATGTTTTGTGTTTTTTCATTTAAATTCTTTGTCTCACCTCCTACCTCCCTGGACAGATGCGGGGCGGTGAAGCGCACTCACATAGTTCATTCAACCACATGTCGCCGAGCCGGCTGATTTATTTTCACACTGCTCATCCAACACAGAAGCCTTAAGTCAGGCAGCGACTTAGCCCACAATGCCACGCGGACCCCTGGAATTTACATGTGTTCTGATAGAAATTGATACCTTCATTCTCCAAGGAGACATTAAATTGATCATAAATTAGAGGCAAAACAGATCAATTACGGATGAGCGGAAGTTTTAATTATTTGTACTCTGAATTATTGGCTGCCATAATGTGTGTTTGTTTTTGTATGTGAATAATTAATTATAACTCAGTATTTTCCAACAGTGCTAGAGATGAACAACATTGGTAATGGATTGGATCTATATTTCAGTCAATCTAAGGCCACATTGGTGAATTTCTATAAAAACATGAAAATCCCTGTGTGTTAACGTTTCCAACAGGATACCAGAGTAGAAATAACACTTAACAGACCGACCCTAGCCCCTGGTCACAAACTGTGGCAAGATATATGAGGGGGACTGCAGTTGTGGAACTGGCCTTGTCCAAACATATACACAGACAAGGTAAGACTCACGGTGTTGAGCTTAGCCCCAGACAACCAAATGGAAATGAACTACTAACCACCCCAAGTAAAGGCTCAGTATAGACCACAACCTTGCATGTCTGGGGACAAAGATTTAGTCACTGACTCACACAGGTCTAGTGTGGCAAAAGGGCCTGGCAGAGCATGAGTAAGCTAGTGACTCAGTCACCACAATCAGTCAGTGTCTCCCGGTAGAAAGTCTGCCTGACAGCCAGACGGCGAGGTGGGTTATTCAATCTGGTGCCTTTACATTCACAACCACTGTGACGGGAAATGGGACATATAACCTAGAGCTGGACAGTTTATATTCTTGTCAGATCCATGGAATGCCTCAATGTCAACAGACCTGGCAATGTATATTTACAGTATGCTCAGTTTCATATTGGGACACGTTCAACACTTGGTGAAACAATTGGTAAAACAATGCCAGACTTCTGTTGGTTTACCATAATACTCTGTGATTCTAGTCAGCAAGGGCGTAGGAACAGGGTGGGACGGGTGGGACATGTCCCCCCCCAAATGTTACAGATAGGCAATGTGAGAATAAGAACAATTTGTGAAAAGTATATTGGGTGTCCCCCGAATATCAAACTCACTCCTGTGCCCTTGGTAGTCGGTGTGGTAGAGGGATATTATATCTGAAAGTGCAAAACAGGAGCCCTCTTAAAATAGGATACACTTTGGATAAATTAGTACTCTTTTGCCTCTGCCATGATGACTAGACACTTTTGGAAGATGGAAAAAGTTATAATAGAGAGTAGCTGAAGTACCAGTGTTTTATGTGTGAATCTTTGTCTCAGTCTTGTAGGGGTGCAACGGATCATGAAACTCACGGATCGGATCGGTTTTCGGATCAGAGTCACGGATCGGATCATATTTCGGATCAGCAAAATAAAAAAATAAAAAAATAATTGGAATTTGGGTTAGTTGTTTTTATAATTTTCAGTGGTTATGATGAGCAATATGAGAGAGAAATATGGTTAATATTGATCGTTGTTTAGGTACATTAAATCACCGTAAGCCTTTTCCTCGCCATAGGAGGCAATGAAGAATAAAATTTTAAGGTGAAATTATATAATCGTCTTCTAATTATATAATCGTTGGATTTCGGTTAGTTGACAGGCTTAAGTGTTCATAACAAGAAATGGCCATGAGAAATTTGGTGATGATTGACCATTGTTTAGGTACATTAAAACCACGTTAAGTTTTTTCACATTAACCTTTTAGTAGGCTATGTCCCGTATGCGATGGGATGTCGTAACGTGGCTCAAACACTTTCAGCATGTTTAAAGTCCTCATTTTGCACAACCGAATATGGCCTCATGTCTGCACCTATAAACACACCGATAGTGATGGCTTTAGCCCGGTCTGATTAATTGCTTAAATGCCACGGTGATAAGCTGGTGTTTGCAGCTTTCGTTTTCACTCCTGTCAGTGAAATACCGGGGTGATGTCGCTTCAAATGCGTGGCCATGCTTGATGTGTTTCCACTGTCATATCGCTTTCTTGTGCCACAGTGCCTACACACTGTCACGGTTTTATCCACTAACCTCTGTCCTTCATTATATTTAACAAGGAAGCCAGAATTCTCCCATACAGGGGATTTAAATGACGCGGGACGTCCAAGCTCCTCCGTTCCTCCGCTCGCCATGACCATGCTGTGAGCGGACTGAACATGCGCAAAACTTTTTTATTTCAGTAATCAATCCGCGGATCACGTGTGTCCCGAACCGAAGATATTGATCCGAACGGAC